>CM071851.1:30263868-30463868 GCA_036507275.1 Sicyos edulis
CAAATGGGCAATCCACCGGCCGCCGATAACGCATCACCGGTGGCATCAAACTTCTCAAAGCTTCCACTTCACAAAATCCTTCACCACCTACCCAATTCCCGCACTCTCTCGCCATATCCGCCTCAGGGGCTACTTGCCCCGTGGAGCCGAGGTGCTACCGAGCTCACAACCAATCGAGTCACCGCCGACCGGGCTCGACTCTTCCCGCCGCACGCTAACAAGGCTCTGGTCTCGCCTCTCGTCACTCAACATGTCGACCATAAAAGCCTCATAGACTCAAGAACTCGCCCCAGAGCGCCTCTCTGCGCCACGCCGCTCAACGCCCGCCTAGGCGTAATAGAGGAGCCGCCGTGGAATGCCATCGTTGTCGCCTGGGACGATGTCCTCGCAGACGTGATCCGATCCCGATACTCGACCGCCTCGAACCTCCTCTCCTGACGGGTGGATCGCATGTCGGGCGATCTACATCCAAACCAACAACGAATCAAAACTCGCTCACACCATTCCACAACACCAAACAAGGCATACACTAGATGATAGGTATTGTAAATTTAACCCTTTTCCTTTCTAAAACAATAAATCTAGGCGCACTGATGACCGCTTGAGTGCCGATGATCATGGAAAACGACCTACAACAAAAGGTCACTTCATGTAATCTATGACTCGAGCTCGATACCAATCAGAAGACCCACCTGCAAGGGGCTCTAAATGGGCCTTTACCCCAATGCATGTAGTGAAAATAAAGACATTATGAAAAGTACATTTCGATTCCAAGTAAAAACAGTAAACATTCAACAACCAAAACATACATTTCTAAAAGCACACTGATCGTAGATTTAATTAAAACATTAAAACAATCCACAAGTACCAATATATGTCGGAATCCATAAAACGTAAGAAAACATCCCGGGCTCTGTGTCTGCCTACATGCATTCAGGGGAAATAATAAAAAGTGAAGAGTCATGATAAATAAAATAAAACAATCGTGAGATGACAAAGAGTCCCATGATCATAGCTCCTCCTTCAAATGCATCCTGCTCTCCCGCTTGATTACCCGTGGAAAACTACGTAATAAGGGTGAGTAACGAATTACCTAAAGAAGAATCCCCAACCGGGTACAATACGATATACATGATCATCTAGAAGAATGTATGCAAGCTATGAGAACAAACACAGAGCGGAGCACATAGCTAAGTCCACACTTGGACCTCTGATGCCAACTCGTGGTCTTAGTCCGGAAATACCACAACACACTAAGCGCACTATACGGAACAAGTCCCGCCTCACCGCCATCGACGATACGAAAGGTGCACCGCTCAAGATCCCGAGGAGCTTCCCAGGCGCGCCACCAATGAGCGTAAGGATGCACCGCGCTGCTTCTGCTGCACTATGGGGGTGCCGGCCCAGTGGCAAGCCGCCCATATCCGATACCACGCCTAACTAAATCTCTCGGATCGGTCACCGACATAGGGTGTGAGACTCGACACGCGAACTATGTCACCGCACTCACCGCACTCGAGGCTAAGGAACGGTCATGGTAGGCTTACACCAGAAGCCGCCCTACCTTATCGTGTGGCAATCAAGGGCTACCGCCAACACGCCGAGGACGCGTTTCGACCGCCGGACTAGGCATTGCCAAGTCATCATCCCGACCATTGGGGCATCGCTTAGACTACCACCTCACCCAAGATTGCAGGCCTACCGGCTGGGATAGCTAATCCTCACGGGGTCCAAGGATCTGAGAATCGCCTCGATCGCCCTGCCATAGATGCAAGATACTTTATGCATCGGGCCCTGATGATGCTATCTACCCGAATTCTAAACCTTAACAATAATAACGATTCAATCAATGCACCCAACACGTGCTCATCGATACAAAGAACCTAGCATGATACTACGAAGCAAGAATGAGATATCGAACATGCTAGAACAGAACAACCTAGCATGGGCTAACATGAGAAACAATACAAGAGATCATGCCACCAGAATTGCAACAGAGCACCTAGAGATAAACATGCTAGTAATCATACACAGCATACAAAACAACAATCACAAATATACCATAGTGGTCCACACAACCCCTGTGAAGAAATCCTTACCTTGGCTCGGAAGACTTTTACACACAAATCCTAAGTCATGAACAATCCCGAGCTAGCGAGCTGGAACCTAGCAAACCAACAATAATCAAGATCTAAAATATCTAAACAACAATAGAATGTTAAGCTCGCTCGGAACTCACGCGCGCGACGACACGAGCTTGGGGCCGCCGGCAAGCCGCCTCGCAAGGTCGGGCGCTGCCGCCGCTACCGCACGGCAGGACACGCTACCGGTTGCGCTACCGGCACGGACGGACACGCTACCGGCCGCGCTACCGCACGGCAGCAGCAGGGACACGCGCGCGCGCGAAGCGCGCTCGACGGCGGCGCGCGCGGCGCCGGGCGTCGGGCGGCGCGCGCGGCGCGCGGCGCTCGGGCGCGGGGCGCGCGCGCGACGGCTGGACGCGCCGGCGCTGGCGAGGTCTCTCGGCGCGGCGAGCGACGGGCGATTCGCTGGGCGAACGGCGAGGCTGCCGCTTCGACAGATTCGGCGCGTGTAAGCGATCGGCCGACGCGACGGGCGCCGGCGAGGACAGATCCGGGCGTATGACGATTTGCGGCGGTCTGTTGATGACGAGCCGGGCCGATGCGACGAGCCTCGGGCCGACTCTCTACCGGGCCGCACAACACACACACACACACACTCCTTTTTCTTACATTCGCCAAAGAAACACCCAAATGAGAAGATGAAGAAGACGAAGACTTACCCGAATGATGATGATCGAACCCAAGGAGATGCAAGGATGAAGAACTCTGCAAGGCTATGGAGATGGAGAGCTTGGGCGGCCAGAGATGTTTTGGAGAAGGAGATGAAATAACCTATTTCTATTTCATTTAACCAAATGCACCAAAACTCCAAAATCCAAGGTTAACTAAGATGTGATGCAGAAAGAGCAACAAGAGCACCTAATGGCTCAATTGGCACACCCTCTACAAGCTTCCCAGAGACCCGGTTCAAACCCCTACTGCAAAGACAAATCCCTTTATTTTTACTTTTGCAACAAACCTTGCTCAAACCAAACCACAAACCCTCCAAAACCTACAAAACCATCCAATAATTTTAGTAATCGAAAGACACAAACGACTCGACGGCCCGACCAAATTACCAAATTACCCCTAGGGCATACCGAAGACCGGAAGAAAACCTGGTCGTTACACATGACCCTGCCAAGTCATCATCCCGACCGCTGGGGCATCGCTTAGACTACCACCTCACACCCAAGATTGCAGTGGCTCACCGGCTGGGATAGCTAATCTCTCACGGGGTCCAAAGACTGAGAACTGCCTCAATCGCCCTTGCCATAGATGCAAGATACTTTATGCATCGGGCCTTGATGATGCTATCTACCCAATTCTAAACCTTAACAATAATAACGATTCAATCAATGCACCCAATACGTGCTCAACAGATACAAGGAACCTAGCATGATACTACGGCAAGATCGATATCGAACATGCCGTAATCGGAACAACCTAGCATGGGCTAACATGAGAAACAATACAAGAGTTCATGCCAATGAGTTCGTAATGCAGAGCACCTAGGGCTAAACATGCTAGTAATCATACACAGCATACAAAACAACAATCACAAATATACCGCAGGCCACACAACTCCTGGTGAAGAAATCCTTACCTTGGCCTGGGAGGCTTCTACACACAAATCCTAAGTCATGAACAATCCCGAGCTAGCGAGCTGAACCTAGCAAACCAACAATAATCAAGATCTAAAATGTCTAAACAACAAAAGAACAAAGCAGCTCGGCTCGGAACTCACGCGCACGACGACGACACGAGCTTGAGCCGCCGCAAGCTGGCTGGCGCTGGCCGCGCTACACGGCACGGGCACGCGCGCGCGCGCGCGAGCGCTCGGGCGAAGGCGCGCGCGCGCCGCGCGGCGCGTGCGACACGGCGAGCGCTTTGGCAGGACGACGCGCGCGGCGTAACGCTCGGGCGGCGGCGCGCGGCGCCGGCGCGCGCGACAGCGACGGCGACGCGCTGCCGACGGCGGGCGAGCGGGCCGGCAAGCGACACGGCGAGGGCGTGTGAGCGACGACGGCGAGGACGAACGACGATCTGGCCGCCGTTGCCGGGCGCGATACGGCGCGGCGATTCGACCGGCCGACGTGGCGACGGCAGGGCGACCGTGGCGCGCTGACGAACCGCGGCAAGGTCGCTAGGCGGATTCGCGCGCGCGCGCGGTGGCCGCTTTCGACAGATCGGGCGCATGCGAAGCGATCGGCGATGATGGTCGCTTCCTCTCTACCGGGCAACAACCAACACAAACACACACACACTCTACATCTTACCTTCGGCCAAAGATCAAAACCAAATGAGGAGATGAAGAGGATGAAGACTTACCCTAATGATGATGATCGAACCCAAGGAGATGCAAGGGAAGGAGAATTCGGCAAGGCAATGGAGAGGGAGAGCTTGTGGCCAAGAGGAGATTTGGAGAAGAAGATGGAATAAACCTAAATCCATTTCATTTAACCAAAGGCACCAAAACTCCAAAATCCAAGGTTAACTAAGATGTGATGCAGAAAGAGTAACAAGAGCACCTAATGGCTCAATTGGCACACATCTCTACAAGCTTCCTCAGAGACCCGGTTCAAACCCCACTGCAAAGACAAATTCCTTTATTTTTACTTTTGCATCAAACCTTGCTCAAACCAAACCTCAAACCTCCCAACAACCTACATAAAATCATCCAATAATTTTAGTAGCCGAAAAGACACAAACGACTCATGACGGTCCGACTAAATTACCAAATTACCCCTAGGGCATACCGAAGACCGGAAGAAAACTGGTCGTTATAATATTCCTCCTTTTTATGACTTTCGCCCTCGAAAGTTCTTAAGATCAAAATACCAGTGTAATGCAATCTCATCTCGCCTTCCCGCCTCCCAAGTGGCTTCCTCGTAACCCCGACTTTTCCATCAACCTTTACTAAACGAATCTCGCGACACGCAACGCCTTGGTCTCAAAGGCAAGGATCTCACCGCTTCTCCTCGGTTCAAATCCTCATTCACCGCAAAGGCTCAAAGTCCACAATGTGCGACGGGTCCGCACATACCGCTCAACATCGATACATGAAAACACTATGCACCGCCGATAGGGACGAGGTAGGGCTAACCTGTAAGCAACTCGCCAATCCTCTCTAGGATCTCAAATGGACCAACAAAACGGGGACTCAACTTCCCACGCTACCAAACCTCGTAACACCTCGCATTGAGCAACCTTAAGGAACACATGCCGACTCAACCTCAAACTCCAAATCTCGACGCCAACATCGACGTAATCTTCTTTCTCGCTCGCTTCTGAGCCACAACATACGAGCTTAATCTTCTCGTGACCGCACTATTGGTCAATCGCAGAATTTCGACCCAAAACTCGTTTATCACCGACTCTTCCTGCAACACAGGGGACCGGCTAACGCTACTATACAATGCCTCAATGGAGCCATCTCAACCGCCGAATGGTAATCGCTGTTATAGGCAACCCATCAAGTACAGATATCGGGTCCTAATCGCTCGAAATCCAACACACAAGCCCTCAACATATCCTCGAGAATCGATTCACTTTCTCACCGACCATCCGCTTGAGGGTGAAAAGTCAGGCTGAAATCGCACTGCGGCTCCAATCCCTTCTCGAGCGCCCGTAAACGAGAAGTGAACCGCGAGTCACGATCGACACAATCCTACACCGCACACCATGATAACGGATGATCTCGCCTCCAAAACAATCGCGCTTCACTCGCTCCACTTCAGATAAGTGTTCTCTACCGGAATGAAGTGTGCGCTCTGGTCAAACGGCCGACTATCACCCAAATCGAGAGAACTTCCTGAGTCCTTGGCAAACCAGAGATAAAGTCCATGGAGATCTCGCCCCATTTCCACTGGGCACACTCAAGTGGCGCAATAAACTACCGGCCTTCTCGCTGGTGCCTTCACTTGCCGACAAGTGAGACACCTACCGACAAACTCGCCACATCTCTCTTCATTCCCATCCACCGTAAGGTCTCGCTTAAGGTCTCGACATCTTGGTACTTCCTGGTGCCAAGCAAAGGGGAATCAGGCCTCCGAGAGCAACTCGCCAGAAACTCGCAATGTCCGAACACACAACCGCCTCTATAAGTCAACCCACCGTCCGTGAATATACAAAGTCAAAGTCACCACAAGACTAACTCTATCAACCAATCTCTTAAGTGCGGGTCACCTAACCGGCCGTTTATAATCCACGCTTAATCGACGGCACGAATACCAATCGAGCTACCTCGGCAGAATTCCTCACCCAACAACATCGCAACCTCGCCCGCTCAACTCTCTCTCGCAAACTGGCTGAACTCAACAACGCCGCAGAGTGCGACGCCTTTCTACTCAAAGCATCGCCACTACATTGGCTTTACCTTGATGGTACAAAATCTCGCAGCCATAATCCTTTACCAACTCTAACCATCTCTCTCGCTCATATTCAACTCCTTCGAGTAAACAGATACTTGAGGCTCGTGATCGGTGAAACATCCGAATCCGCCACCATACGTAATGCCTCCAAATCTTCAAAACAAACACCATCACGCTAACTCCATATCATGAGTCGGGTAGTTCTCGCTTATACGGCTTCAAATGACGGGAAGCATAGGCAATGACCTTCCCGCGGCCGCATCAACACACAACCTAATCCAAACTTGGAAGCATCATCAGAGACCACGAAACCACCTCGCCCTCCGGGATCGCCAACATCGGTGCCGGTCAAATCCGCGCTTGAGCTCGCAAAGCTCTCATCACACTCGCCGCCCCAAACGAACTCGACACCCTTCCTCGCCGACGAGTGAGGGGGCGAGGCTAAAGCAGTAAAAGTCCTGACGAACCGACGGTAGTAACTCGCCAAACCTGTAAAGTCGCGAATCTCTGCAGAATCGGTCGGCTTGGCCCATGAACTCACGGCCTCAATCTTCGCGGGGTCCACGGCTATACCATCTTCGAAACCACGTGGCCTAGGAAGGCCACCGCTTCCAACCAAATCACATTTGGAAAACTTCGCATAAAGCCGGTTTTCCTCAAAGCCGCCAATACTCGCCTCAAATGCTCGCATGGTCTTCCTTAGACCTCGAATAAATCGTAATATCGCCAATGAACACGATGACGGCCGCCCAAAAATGATTTGAACACCCTATCCATCATGTCCATGAACGCTACGGGCATTGGTCAATCCAAACGACATGACCACAAACTCATAGTGACCATATCTAGACTCGAAAGTCGCCTTAGGAATGTCGCATCCCCGATCCGCAAATCGATGGTAACCGATCTCGATCTATCTTGAGAACACGTAAGCTCCTCGGCCGATCGAACAAATCGCCGATACGGGCAACTGATACTTATTCTTCATCGCCACCTTATTAAGCTCGCGTAATCAATACATGTATAAGCGCATAGAACCATCCTTCTTTTCACAAATAGAATCGTGCTCCCACTGGGACACACTCGACGGATGAACCCTCGATCTAACATCTCCCGCAAATCGACTTCTTCGCCTTTAATCACTGGCGCCATGCGACACGGAGCCTTCGAGATAGGGAGGGTCCCCGCCCGAGCTCAATAATGAAGTCAACCTCTCTCTTGGGGCAACCCCTGTGAACTCCTCAGAAACACATCCGCGAACTCCTCGCGCACGACATCGCACTGATCGACAACGCCAAGGGACGGCGGCTCTCCACGCATAACTTGGCTAGGTAGCCCCAAGCTCCATGAGCTAGCAAACGACGAGCTTTCACAATGACACCATCGGGCGGCAACCCACCTCGACTCCACGAAACTTAAAGTCACCGACCGGCGCCCGAACACTACTTCTTTCCGGGGCAGGCCAATCAACGCGTGGTTAGCAAACAACCACTCCATACCAAGAATCACATCAAAACCACTCATAGGCGTAACTATGAGTGTGGCTACAAGCAACTCTCCTGATATCTCGATCCGCCATCCTTAATTTTATCTCTAGCTAACATACTAACTCCCGAAGGAGTTGCAACAGATAACTCAAAACCTAGAGGCTCTAGTCTCAACTTAGCATGCTCAAGAAACAACACACATATACAAATGAATGCGTAGAACCAGTAATCAAACAAGACAAATGCGCAGTTGATCTAAAACAAGAAGCGCACTCGCCATACGCATCCGTGACGCTGCCTCCCGACGGTCGTAGCAAACACTGACTCGCCGCCGCTACTGGCCGAGCCGCCATAGCCGGGCGAGGACAGAAACGGATCATATGTCCTCTTTACCACAACGAAAAACACACTCGGGCCCCGCCGCAAGCTCCAGCAGGGGGTCCTCCCGCAAGAAGCACAAGCAGAACTCGCTCGACCGCCTCGCCGGCGAGGCCGAAACGGATCGGCCCCTAAATCGATCCCGCGCTTTGAAATCGCTTTTGGCGACGCCGCCGCTACCCTAAACTCAAACTTTCTTCTCGCCCATCGCACTGAACAGACGCTCAATGAGCGGCAACCACCCGCCAAAGATACTTCCCATTATAGATCGTGGGCTAACCGGGATGCCTTAGCATAAGTGTCGTGGGCCCGAGCCCCGACATCCCGGGAAACACCCTACCAATCCAGATATGAACTTCCGACCTTCACCCGGTGGCAATCAACCGAGGAGCAAAATACCCATACTCGAGAACTTGCGCCATAATCTCAATGGAATCGTAACCCCGCTTCAGTCCCGGAAGAGCTCCACCATCTTCTCTTGAGCCTCATCACCGATGAACTTTACCTTGAACTCACTTTGAAGAACTCCTGTAGCGGTGGAGACTCCACCGGTCTCTCGCTCAAGGTGGACTCCCACCACCATCTCGGCCGTGCCTCCTAGCACATGAGCCGCACACCTCGGCCTCTCAATATCGGGGCACACCATGATCGTGAAGGTGTACTCCAGATGGGCAATCCACCGGCCGCCGCTAGCGCGCATCACCGGTGGCATCAAACTTCTCAAAGCTTCCACTTCACAAAATCCTTCACCACCTACCCACCCCTCGCACCCTCTCGCCATATCCGCCTCACTACTTGCTCTCGAGGAGCCGGAGGTGCTACCGAGCTCACAACCAATCGAGCCACCGCTCGATCCGGGCTCTCGACTCTTCCCGGCCAAGCCGCTAACAAGGCTCTGGTCTCGCCTCGGTCACTCAACATGCCGACCATAAAAGCCCTCATAGACTCAAAGAAACTCGCCTCCAGAGCGCCTCACGGCGCCTGGGCCGCCTCAACGCCCGCCTAGGCGTAACAGAGGAGCCGCCGTGGAATGCCATCGTTGTCGCCTTGGGACGATGTCCTCGCAGACGATCCGATCCCGATACTCGACCGCTCTCGAACCTCCTCTCCCAGACGGGTGATCGCATGTCGGCGATCTACATCCAAACCAACAACGAATCAAAACTCGCTCACACCACTCCACAACACCAAACAAGGCATACACTAGATGATAGGTATTGTAAATTTTAACCCTTTTTCAACAACAAATAGTAAACTTAGGCGCACTGATGACCGCTTGAGTGCCGATGATCATGGAAAAACGACTCTACAACAAAAGGTCACTTACGTAATCTATGACTCGAGCTCGATACCAATCAGAAGACCCGACCTGCAAGGGGCTCTAAATGGGCCTTTACCCCAATGCATGTAGTGAAAATAAACGACATTATGAAAAATACATTTCGATCCCAAGTAAAAATGTAAACATTCAACAACCAAAACATACATTTCTAAAAGCATACTGATCGTGAGATTTATTTAAACCATTAAAACAACCCACAAGTACAAATATGCTGGAATCCATAAAACGTAAGAAAACATCCCGGGACTCTGTGTCTGCCTACATGCATTCAGAGGAAATAACAAAAGTCAAGAGTCATGATAAAATAAAATAATCGAGATGACAAAGCAGGATTCCATGATCACAGCCTCCTCCTTCACCATCCTGCCTCCCGCTTTTGATTACCCGTGGAAAACCACGTAATAAGGGTGAGTAACGAATTACCCAAAGAAGAATCCCCAACCGGGTACAATACGATATACATGATCATCTAGAAGAATGTATGCAAGCTATGAGTACAAACACAGAGCGGAGCACATAGCTAAGTCCACACTTGGACCTCTGATGCCAACTCGTGGTCTTAGTCCGGAAATACCACAACACACTATACGCGCTATACGGAACAAGTCCCGCCACCCGCCATCGACGATACGAAAGGTGCACCGCTCAAGATCCCAAGGAGCTCTCCACTGGCGCCAGAATGAGCGTAACGATGCACCGCGTGCTTTACAGCACTATGGGGGTGCCGCCCAGTGGCAAGCCGCCATATCCGATACCACGCCTAACTAAATCTCTCGATCGGTCACCGACATAGGGGTGTGAGACTCGACGCGGAACTATGTCACCAGTACCACCGCACTGAAGGCTAAGGAACGGGTCGCGGTAGGCTTACACCAGAAGCCGCCCTTACCTTAACAGTGGCAATCAAGGGCTACCGCCAACACGCCGAGGACGTGCTTTACGCCGGACTAGGCATTGCCAAGTCATCATCCCGACCGCTGGGGCATCGCTAGACTACCACCTCACCCAAGATTGCGTGGCCTACCGGGTTGGGATAGCTAATCCTCACGGGGTCCAAGGATCGGAGAATCGCTCTCAATCGCCCTTGCCATAGATGCAAGATACTTTATGCATCGGGCCCTGATGATGCTATCTACCCGAATTCTAAACCTTAACAATAATAACGATTCAATCAATGCACCCAATACGTGCTCAACAGATACAAGGAACCTAGCATGATACTACGAAGCAAGACAGATATCGAACATGCCGTAATGGAACAACCTAGCATGGGCTAACATGAGAAACAATACAAGAGTTCATGCCAACCAGAGTTCGTAATGAGCACCTAGGGCTAAACATGCTAGTAATCATACACAGCATACAAAACAACAATCACAAATATACCGCAGGCCCACACAACTCCTGTAAGAAATCCTTACCTTGGTCTGGAGGCTTCTACACACAAATCCTAAGTCATGAACAATCCCGAGCTAGCGAGCGGAACCTAGCAAACCAACAATAATCAAGATCTAAAATGTCTAAACAACAAAAGAACAAAGCAAGCTCGCTCCGGGGAACTCACGCGCACGACGACACGAGAGCTTGGAGCCGCTGCAAGCTGGCTGGCGCTGGCCGCGCGCCGGGCACGGCAGGACGCAGCGCCGGCCGCGCTACCGCACGGCAGCGCGTGGACGCGCGCGCGCGCGCGAGCGCTCGGGCGAAGCGCGCGCGCGCTGGCGCGGCGCGATGCGGACACGGCGAGCAGCTTGGCGGGACGACGCGCGCGGCGAACGCTCGCGCGCGGCGCGCGGCGCTGGCGTGGCGACGATGCGCGACGCAGACGCGCCGACGCGGCGGCGAGCGCTGGGCGCGCGACACGGCGAGGGCGTGGAGCGACGGGCGAGGACGAACGACGATCTGGCCGCCGTTGCCGGCGCGATCCGGCGTGCGATTCGACCGGGCCGACGGGCGACGGCAGTGGGCGATCAGGCCGCTGACGAACGGCAAGGCCGCGAGGCGGATCCGCATGCGCAGGGCCGCTTCGACAGATCCGGGCGCATGAAAGCGATCGGCGATGATGGTCGCTTCCTCCTACCGGGCGCAACCAACACAAACACACACACACTCTACATCTTACCTTCTGGCCAAAGATCAAAACCAAATGAGGAGATGAAGAGGATGAAGACTTACCCGAATGATGATGATCGAACCCAAGGAGATGCAAGGGAAGGAGAATTCGGCAAGGCAATGGAGAGGGAGAGCTTGTGCGCCAAGAGGAGATTTGGAGAAGAAGATGGAATAAACCTAAATCCATTTCATTTAACCAAAGGCACCAAAACTCCAAAATCCAAGGTTAACTAAGATGTGATGCAGAAAAGAGTAACAAGAGCACCTAATGGCTCAATTGGCACACATCTCTACAAGCTTCCAAGAGACCCGGTTCAAACCCCTACTGCAAAGACAAATTCCTTTATTTTTACTTTTGCATCAAACTTTGCTCAAACCAAACCTCAAACTCCTCCAACAACCTACATAAAATCATCCAATAATTTTAGTAGCCGGAAAGACACAAACGACCATGACGGTCCGACCAAATTACCAAATTACCCTAGGCATACCTGAAGACCGAAGAAAACTCGGTCGTTATATCGTCTCGATCCCGTTAGGGTTTAGCTAACCCTAACGGCTGGCCCTGCAATCTTGGGTGAGGGTGGCGATCGTTAAATGCCCCAACGGTCGGGATGATGACTTGGCATTGCCTCGCCCCCGCAGCCGGCACGCCCTCGGCAGAAACCGCCGTAGCCCTTGATTGCCACCGTTAGGGCAAGGACCGCTTCTGGTGTAAGCCTACCACGACCGGTTCCTTAGCCTCAAAGTGTGGTTCAGCCGACATAGTTCACGTGTAAAGACCCGACCCAAAAGGGGCTCTAAATGGGCCTTTACCCCCAATGCATGTATTGAAAATAAAAGACATTATGAAAAATACATTTCGATCCCAAGTAAAAATAGAAACATTCAATAATCAAAACATACATTTCTAAAAGCATACTCGATCGTGAGATTTATTTAAACCATTTAAACATTCCACAAGTACAAATATGCTGGAATCCATAAAACGTAAGAAAACATCCTAGGGCTCCGTGCCTGCCTACATGCATTCGTGGGAAATAACAAAAGTCAAGAGTCATGATATAATAAAATGGTCGAGATGACAAAGCAGGATTTCCATGATCACAGCTCCTCCTTCACCATCCTGCCTCGCGCTTGATTACCCGTGGAAAACCACGTAATAAGGGTGAGTAACGAATTACCCAAAGAAGAATCCCCAACCGGGTACAATACGATATACATGATCATCTAGAAGATTGTATGCAAGCTATGAGTACAAACACGTAATGAGAGCACATAGCTTAAGTCCACACTTGGACCTCGGATGCCAACTCGTGGTCTTAGTCCGGAAATACCACAACACACTATACGCGCTTATACGGAACAAGTCCCGGCCTCACTGCTTCATCGACGATACGAAAGGTGCACTAGCTCAAGATCCCGAGGAGCTCTCCGGCCGACGCCAGAATGAGCGTAAGCATGCACCGCGTGCTTCTACAGACATATGGGGTGCCGGCCCAGTGGCAAGCCGCCCATATCCGGATACCACGCCTAACTAAATCTCTCTCGATCGGTGTCACCGACATAGGGTGTGAGACCCCGACACGTGAACTATGTCACCAGTACCACCGCACTGAGGCTAAGGAACGGGTCATGGTAGGCTTACACCAGAAGCCGCCCTTACCTTAACAGTGGCAATCAAGGGTTACCGCCAACACGCCGAGGACGCGTGCCGGCCGCCGGACTAGGCATTGCCAAGTCATCATCCCGACCGCTGGGGCATCGCTTAGACTACCACCCTCACCCAAGATTGCAGGGCCTACCGGTTGGGATAGCTAATCCTCACGGGGTCCAAGGACGGAGAACTGCCTCAATCGCCCTTGCCATAGATGCAAGATACTTTATGCATCGGGCCCTGATGATGCTATCTACCCGAATTCTAAACCTTAACAATAATAACGATTCAATCAATGCACCCAATACGTGCTCAACAGATACAAGGAACCTAGCATGATACTACGAAGCAAGACAGATATCGAACATGCCGTATCGGAACAACCTAGCATGGGCTAACATGAGAAACAATACAAGAGTTCATGCCAATCAGAGTTCAATGCAGAGCACCTAGGGCTAAACATGCTAGTAATCATACACAGCATACAAAACAACAATCACAAATATACCGCAGGGCCCACACAACTCCTGAAGAAATCCTTACCTTGGTCGGGAGGCTTCTACACACAAATCCTAAGTCATGGAACAATCCCGAGCTAGCGAGCGGAACCTAGCAAACCAACAATAATCAGCATCTAAAATGTCTAAACAACAAAAGAACAGCAAGCTCGGCTCGGGAACTCACGCGCACACGACGACACGAGCTTGAGCCGCTGCAGCCGGCTGGCGCTGGCACGCGCCGCACGCAAGACGGCAGGACGCGCACGCGCGCGGGCGAGCGTCATGCGAAGGCGCGCGGCGCCGGGCGTGCGATGCGCGGACACGGCGAGCAGCTCGGGCAGGACGCACGCGCGCGGGCGAACGGTTCGGCAAGCGGACACGGCGAGGGCGTGCGATGGGCGACGCAGACGCGGGCCGACGCTGCGCGGCGCTGGCGAGGACCTCTCGCGGCGTGGCGAAGCGACGGGCGAGGACGAACGACGATCTGGCTGCTGCCGTTGCTGGCGCGATCCGGCGTGCGGCGATCCGACCGGCCGGACGCGGCGACGGCAGGGGCGATCTGTGCTTGCTGGAAGAACGATAAGGTCCGCTAGGCGGATCTCGGCGTGGCGGCAGTGGTCGCTTCGACAGATCCGGGCGCATGCGAGCCGGTCGGCGATGATGGTCAGCTTCTCCTCGGCCGGCCGCAACCAACACAAACACACACACACTCTACATCTTACCTTCGCCAAAGATCAAAACCAAATGAGGAGATGAAGAGGATGAAGACTTACCTTAATGATGATGATCGAACCCAAGGAGATGCAAGGGAAGAAGAATTCGCAAGGCAATGGAGAGGAGAGCTTAGGCGGCCAAGAGGAGATTTGGAGAAGAAGATGGAATAAACCTAAATCCATTTCATTTAACCAAATGCACCAAAACTCCAAGATCCAAGGTTAACTAAGATGTGATGCAGAAAGAGCAACAAGAGCACCTAATGGCTCAATTGGCACACATCTCTACAAGCTTCCTCAGAGACCTGGTTCAAACCCCTACTGCAAAAAGACAAATCCCTTAATTTTTACTTTTGCATCAAACCTTGCTCAAACCAAACCTCAAACCCTCCAACAACCTACATAAAACCATCCAATAATTTTAGTAGCCGAAAAAGACACAAACGACCATGACGGCCCACCAAATTACCAAATTACCCCTAGGGCATACCTGAAGACCGGAAGAAAACCTGGTCGCTACAATATTCCTCCTTTTATGACTTTCGTCCCTCGAAAGTCCTTAAGATCAAACAACACAGATACCGCATTCTCATCCCGCCCTTCCCGCCACGAGCGCCTCCTCCGAACTCGCACTCCTTCACTAAACTTTTACCAACGGATCTCACTTCTACGCAACGCCTTCGACTCAAGACCGTAATACTCATAGGCTTCTCCTCGAAGCCCTAAACCCTCAATCAGCAGCAAGGGCTCAAAGTCCACAATGAGCAATGGGTCCGGCACATGCTGCCCCAACATCGATACATAAAAACACTGTGCACAGCTGCCAACAAACAAACTCAACCCTACAACAAATCAAGCCAAACAACCGAACCTTCCAGATTCCAAAACTAAACGGCCTACTCTTACTTCACAAGAGACCAACAAACCTCAAACCTTGACTACAAACTTTAACGAGATACAAACGAACCACCAATCAAGCGATCGATCCAAAAAGACAAACTTCTCCAACTAGAGCACGCCCGCAACACTTAAGCAACCATCTTAAGGAGAAATCGCAGAACTAAAGGCAAGGGGCACCATCCTGGTACACCAGACGGCTAACAACACTCACACCAGCTGAAACTTCAGCTACGGCCACCTTAAAAAAAAACAAGGGCCAAGCACAGACTCCACTCGGCCAAGCCAACAAACTAGAACTACTCATCGGCCGAACGCAACTTTCCAACGAACACCTACCAAAGAACCAACCAAGGAGAACATCGCCAGCAAGGAACATCCAACATTCCTCTCAAGGAAAACTCGGGAAGCAAGGACTAAACCATCACGCAGCCTATCTCGCGACACAACACCTTGAGGAAAACAAATTTCAACAACCTTACCAACTAATGCCACGGCACCTCTGTGCCAACTCACTCAAACGCGGCTCGCTAACGCCAACCGGGAACTCACAACAACTAGGAACAAAGCCCGAGAAGGGCTTGCTCAAGCAGAACTCAACCTAAACTTATAACGAGCAACGCCGCCTCCAAGCTACTACTCAACTCTTAAATCCAACTGCCTACTCAAAGGACTTCCCTTTAAGCCTAAGCCTAACTCATCTTCCAAACCAAGCTCCACTCCCAAAACCTCACAAGGAAAACGGATAACGACAACCTCAAAGCTTACGGATCCTGAGCCACACGAATCCGCAAGACTACCTCGCAAGCTATCACTCGAGGCTGGCATCCAAGGAGCAACTCAACCACCACAGAGGCTAGAGGGAAAGGAAATCTTCAATCCCCAAAGAACCAACAACTTGCCGTAACAACTCAACTCTTACTCGGTGGCCTCCGCTCTTGCGGGAACAAACAACTCTTGCTTGCTAACAAAGACAAAGCAGGACCCTCTCATTGACTGACGCCACGCTACTCGATCGACTACACAACTCAGGAGCTGTCGACTCTCGCCAAACGGGAAACGACTTCCCAAAGCAAGCAAACCTGCATGGGCAATGAACTCCACACACGCTCGCCGACTTGCTCAAACCCAAGGCAACAAAGAACCAACTCTCTTGGAAGCAACACCCAAGAGAAAACTCAACCAATCGGACCACCAAACCGAAACAAACAACGACTTGCTCAATTGCGAGGGAGGGGTCAACTCCCAAAACTTACTGACTAGGAACAAGACCTCAGGGCAACGCCCTCCACTAGAACCAAACTAGCTCTCAAACAACAAACGAACCAAATCTTGGCCAAACACTCACAAGAGGCGTAACAACCTTTATCGCAAATTTCTAGAGCACCATCCAAGAATCCGCTTTTAATCGACAAACGACTACTTCCAAGCAAAACAACAAACTTTTCCTTCAAGCTAGCGCTTCCACCATTAACTCCAAGACCAAGGGAGTAACCCGACAACTCCCAAAGGAAACGGCTCTTACAAGCGCACAACCAACGGACAGAGAACTCCACATACGCCACCGCCTTGCTCCACCGTGAGCAACAACATCCAATCTCACCAGCACAACAAGGGTCCATCTCGATCAACCTCCAAATGCCAAACGGGGCAACTCAACATCCTGGAAACAGAAAAACAACCAATATGGTACAAACCACTCGCCCCACGAGCAAAACTAAACTCTAACAACTCCAATCCACACCTTGGTCAACACCAAGCATCAACTTGCCACCACACCGAAACCACTCCGGACTTTACTCCAAACAAACACTAGCTTGCTAGTCTACCAAGATCAAGCAGCAACTCCACCGAGGCTACAACTACACGCCCCAAATGAAGCCAATCAAACTCACTAGCTGGGCTCTCGACCGAGCTCGAGAGGCACTCCACAACCTAGGGTTCTTCGGCAACCTCGACACACACACCGCCGGCATACGATCCAACACCACCGCTCGAACAAACAACTCCACTTTCAAAGATCCCAACCATGTTGGCCAACTCCAACTCCTTGGGAACCTAGAGGACCCGAACGCTACAGCACGCGCCATCCTCCTACTCAAAACATCGGCCACAACATAACTTCTACCCAAGGAAGGAGCCGAACAACTCTCTTAGCCATGACGATCGTAAAACCACGCGCTTAGCTACCATCATCTTGTTCGGTTTCCAATCAACTCCAACCAACGATCAACAAGAAGATCCGCCAACCAAGCTTAGGCCCAACTTAACAAATCTTGCCTAAGCAACAACTTGATACCACGAGCACGGTATCCTTACCACCTCAACCAAAGCCTTACAACAACCACCGAGTCCAACTTCTCAAGGAACCGAGCACGAGATCTCCAAAGCAAACCCTACATGGATCTCAAACTCTCGCCACTAACGAACCACACAAAACACACTTGTGTGCACAACTCCCAACCTTCCTTTAGAGATCCAAGACTAACAAGCGCTTTTCCACAAAGCAACGTTAACTCCCGGCAAATGATACAAACAATCCAAGGAACACCAAAAGTTCCAACTCCACACGATGCTCAAAGTCGAGGCAACCTTGCTTTATCAAGGCATAACCATGCCAAACCGACTCACTTATACCAAGCCTCTACCAAGGGTGCTTACCCATAAGGCATCCAAATCCTCTCGCAAGGCATCACCATCTCGCCTCAAAAGCATTCAACTCGCCCTCATGGCATCCAAATTTCTCATGAGCATCCAACTTAGGGTCCCTCTCATTGACCAAACTCGCATCTACAATGCTCAACTCTCCTCGATTAAGGCACTCGAAGGTAGTTGACCGCACTACCAACCACAAAGAAAATCTCTTGGCCTTAACACTAGCGCGAGACTCACGCGCACCAACATTTACCAACCGCAAACCTCACGACTTACTCAACCTCCGTAAACATCGGAAGAGGCTCCGCCCCTCTCGAGCATCCTTTCGCTTGTAGTCCATCGACTACCACCGAACTAGCCCTCCGCACGACTCTAAACGGGTGCAACCGCCATAAACAGATCCAAGGCTAAAGGAGTACGCTGAACTCCGAACGGCATAGAACCATCCGCTATGCCTAAGCCAAACTCAAGCTCGAACTGCACTTAGTGCCAAAGTGGCACACCAACCAATGCATCTCAAGTGCTACTACTACCAAATCCACAT
This sequence comes from Sicyos edulis, assembly GCA_036507275.1. Lineage (NCBI taxonomy): Eukaryota > Viridiplantae > Streptophyta > Magnoliopsida > Cucurbitales > Cucurbitaceae > Sicyos > Sicyos edulis. The sequence goes on from CM071851.1 coordinate 30,282,647, forward strand.
CTCGAGGAAGTCAATGGGTCATAAAACAACAAAGAGCTCGCAAGGGGCAAAGATGACCCTTCATCTACCTCAAGCCACTAACACGGCAACTTGCCAAACAATCGGGCGACCGGTGGAGACTCGCTAGTCCACCTCTCACAAGGGACTTCCACCACCATCCGATGAACCAAACAAAGACAGAACGCAGCACCTCGGCCTCTCGAACAGCAGGGGCATCCCACACACGGATGCTAAACTCAAACCTGGCCAACTACTTTACTACTAGCAAAGAGGACTTACTAAAACATCGAGCTCTACAGGCATCCATTTGCCAACTCGGGCGTCTCCATCAACGCCAACAAACTCATCTGAATAAACTCGCTGATCATGCCCTCCCGAGAACCTCCAGGCTACAAGAGCTACCGGGAAAAATGCTTGAAACAAACTCACACCGGGCTAATCGTGCTGTGGACTCCTCACTACGCGCTACAAATCGCGCTCGGGTCTCCGCTCTCGATAGCTAAAGACCACCATCAAATCTCTCATGGCTGGAGCACACTCGCTCAAGGAGTCTCACTCGAGGCGCCGCTAGCCTCTACCCTCCTCTAGGCAACTCAATCGCCGGGCCAAATCCGCATGCGGCCTGGCCTAACAACCCCGGACGCGCCTCAACATCAACACGATCGGTCCAACTCCTCGGCTCGGTCATGCCAAACGCCCCGCTCCTCTGGGTGCGATCAACATATCGGCGATCCGCACGGCACCTCCACCCTCTCACTAGGGAAAAGGCAATCGGGCCACAAATGGCCAACGGAGTCTAAGCTCGCCTCCTCTCGAACGACGCCCCAGGGCATCCGAATCTATCTCGGATACCTCAACAAGCCGCTAAACAAATCGCTCGCGATCATGGAAAGTTGGCATGATGGCTCACTAAGCCCAAACCAACAACGAGTCGAGAACTCCGCTCGTCTCCGCTCCACAACACTACACAAGGCATACACAAGATGATAGGTATTGTAAATTCTTAACCCTTTTCAACAACAAATAGTAAACTTAGGCGCACTGATGACTCGCTCCGGAGTGTCGATGATCATGGAAAAACGACCTACAACAAAAGGTCATCTTCACGTAATCTATGACTCGAAGCTCGATACCAATCAGAAGACCCGACCCAAAAGGGCCTCTAAATGGGCCTTTACCCCAATGCATGTATTGAAAATAAAAGACATTATGAAAAATACATTTCTGATCCCAAGTAAAAACAGAAACATTCAATAATCAAAACATACATTTCTAAAAGCATACTCGATCAGAGATTTATTTAAACCATTTAAACATTCCACAAGTACAAATATGCTGGAATCCATAAAACGTAAGAAAACATCCTAGGGCTCCGTGCCCGCCTACATGCATTCCGGAAATAACAAAAGTCAAGAGTCATGATATAATAAAATGGTCGAGATGACAAAGCAGGATTTCCATGATCACAGCCTCCTCCTTCACCCATCCTGCCTCGCGCCTTGATTACCTCGTGGAAAACCACGTAATAAGGGTGAGTAACGAATTACCCAAGAAGAATCCCCAACCGGGTACAATACGATATACATGATCATCTAGAAGATTGTATCCAAGCTATGAGTACAAACACGTAATGTGAGCACATAGCTTAAGTCCACACTTGGACCTCGGATGCCAACTCGTGGTCTTAGTCCGGAAATACCACAAAACACTATACGCGCTATACGGGAACAAGTCCCGCCTCACTGTCTAACGACGATACGAAAGGTGCACTAGCTCAAGATCCCGAGGAGCTCTCCTGGCCGACGTCAGTAATGAGCGTAAGCATGCACCGCGTGCTTCTGCGCACTATGGGGGTGCCGGGTCTAGTGGCAAGCCGCCCATATCCGGATACCACGCCTAACTAAATCTCCGGATCGGTGTCACCGACATAGGGGTGTGAGACCCGGACACGTGAACTATGTCACCGTACCACCGCACTGAGGCTAAGGAACGGGTCATGGTAGGCTTACACCGAGAAGCGCCCTTACCTTAACAGTGGCAATCAAGGGCTACCGCCGAACACGCCGAGGACGTGCGTTTACCGCCGACTAGGCATTGCCAAGTCATCATCCCGACCGCTGGGGCATCGCTTAGACTACCACCCTCACCCAAGATTGCAGGGCCTACCGGTTGGGATAGCTAATCCCTCACGGGGTCCAAGGACGGAGAGAATCTGTCTCAATCGTCCTTGCCATAGATGCAAGATACTTTATGCATCGGGCCCTGATGATGCTATCTACCCAATTCTAAACCTTAACAATAATAACGATTCAATCAATGCACCCAAATACGTGCTCAATGAGATACAAGGAACCTAGCATGATACTACGAAGCAAGACAGATATCGAACATGCCGAATGGAACAACCTAGCATGGGCTAACATGAGAAACAATACAAGAGTTCATGCCATCAGAGTTCGTAATGCAGCACCTAGGGCTAAACATGCTAGTAATCATACACAGCATACAAAACAACAATCACAAATATACCGCAGGCCCACACAATCAAGCGGTAAGAAATCCTTACCTTGGTCGGGAGGCTTCTACACACAAATCCTAAGTCATGGAACAATCCCGAGCTAGCGAGCGGCGAAACCTAGCAAACCAACAATAATCAGCATCTAAAATGTCTAAACAACAAAAGAACAAAGAAGCTCGGCCGGAACTCACGCGCACGCACGGCCACGAGCTTGGAGCCGCTGCAGCTGGCTGGCGCTGGCCGCTACCGGGCACGGCAAGACACGCGAGGACGCGCGCGGGCGAGCGCGTCTGGCGCGCGCGGGCGCGCGGGCGCGGCGGCGATGCGGACACGGCTAGCGCTCGGCAGGACGCGCGCGCGCGGCGCGAACGGTTCGGCAAGCGGACACGGCGAGGGCGTGCGATGGGCGACGCAGACGCGGGCCGACGCGCGGCGCTGGCGAGGACCTCTCCCGCGCGGCGAAGCGACGGCGAGCGAGGACGAACGACGATCTGGTCTGGCCGCTGTTGTCGGGCGCGATCCGGCGTCGGCGATCGACCGGCCGGACGTGCGACGACAGGGCGATCGTGGCTACCGGACGAACGGCAAGGTCGCTAGGCGGATCTCGCGTCGCGCGGGTGGCCGCTTCGACAGATCTCGGGCGTGCGAGCTGGTCGGCGATGATGGTCGCTTCCTCCTCTACCGGGCCGCAACCAACACAAACACACACACTCTCTACATCTTACCTTCGGCCAAAGATCAAAACCAAATGAGGAGATGAAGAGGATGAAGACTTACCCTAATGATGATGATCGAACCCAAGGAGATGCAAGGGAAGAAGAATTCGGCAAGGCAATGGAGAGGGAGAGCTTGTGCGGCCAAGAGGAGATTTGGAGAAGAAGATGGAATAAACCTAAATCCATTTCATTTAACCAAATGCACCAAAACTCCAAGATCCAAGGTTAACTAAGATGTGATGCAGAAAGAGAAACAAGAGCACCTAATGGCTCAATTGGCACACATCTCTACAAGCTTCCCAGAGACCCGGTTCAAACCCCTACTGCAAAGACAAATCCCTTAATTTTTACTTTTGCATCAAACCTTGCTCAAACCAAACCTCAAACCCCTCCAACAACCTACATAAAACCATCCAATAATTTTAGTAGCTGGAAAAGACACAAACGACCATGACGGCCCGACCAAATTACCAAATTACCAAATTACCCCTAGGGCATACCTGGAAGACCGGGAAGAAAACCTGGGTCGTTACATCACGTGTCCAGGTCTCACACCCCTATGTCACTGACACCGATCCGTAGATTTAGTTAGGCATGGTGATCGAACTCGGGCAACTTACCACTAGACCCGGCACTTCGAGTTTGCGTGAGCATGCGGCGCGCTTACGCTCATTACGGCACCCGACCGGAGAGCTCCTCGGGATCTTGAGCCGTGCACCTTTCGTATCGCCGTGACAGCCGAGGCCGGGACTTGTTCCCGTGATAGCGCGTATAGTGTGTTGTGGTATTTTCCTGACTAAGACCCCGAGTTGGCATCCGAGGTCCAAGTGTGGACTTAGCTATGTGCTCCGCTCTGTGTTTGTACTCATAGCTTGCATACATTCTTCTAGATGATCATGTATATCGTATTGTACCTCGTGGGGATTCTTCTGGTAATTCGTTACTCACCCTTATTCTCGTGGTTTTCCACAGTAATCAAGGCGGGAGACAGGATGGTGAAGGAGGAGCCGTGATCATGGAATCACTGTCATCTCTCGACCATTTTATTATATCATGACTCATGACTTTTGTTATTTCCCCGAATGCATGTAGACGGGCACGGAGCCCTAGGATGTTTTCTTACGCTTTATGGATTCCAAAGATATTTGTACTTGTGGATTGTTTAAACGGTTTAAATAAATCTCTGATCAGAGTATGCTTTTAGAAATGTATGTTTTGGTTGTTGAATGTTTCTGTTTTTACTTGGGATCCGAAATGTATTTTTCATAATGTCTTTTATTTTCAATACATGCATTGGGGTAAAGGCCCATTTAGAGCCCCTTTTGGGTCGGGTCTTTACATGTACCTTCTTGGTTGGTAATTCCCGAGCCTCCACTCTTTTGGACCCTAAGTTGATTGGCTGTTGTTATTTAATTAGGATATTTTTATTAAATGCTTAGGTTGCTCGGGTTCACTTAGAAGCTCCTGAGTCACTTGGTTGGCTTATGGTAGTTATTTTCTCGCTTGTTTCCGTGTAAGGATTTCTTACGGTGGTTGTGTGGACCCTGCGATGCTTTCTTGATTGTGCCTTATATGCATGTTTACTTCTATGAACATGATTAGTGGATAGGACAGCTTGTGATTGCATTATTGCTAGCATGTTTGCCTGTTTGTACATGTTAGTGCCATGCTAGGATTGTTCTTCCAAAGATGCTTGAGATTCCCGCTTTAAGTTCGTAGTATCATGCTAGGTTATGTGTGATCGATGTTGATATGTATGTCTAGCCAGAATCGCTTATTTTGTACTCTTAGCTAGTATAGTAGAGTTTGTCATCATCCGCAGGTCGAGAGCGGACATAACGTACTTTGTCCCCACCGGTCGGGAGTAGAGCGAAGCATAACGTACATTGCTTCCCCGCAATCGATGTGGATTTAGCTACCACATCGGCATAAGCCTAGTTTGTAGCTCCGCTAGAGCGGAACCTCGCCAAAGGTGCAAGCTCGCTTTGGCCGGTTCTTAGCTTCGTGTCGGTGGTACAGCCGCATGATGAGTGCCGAGGACCTCGCACTCATCGTTCAAAGGACACCGCTTTCGAGTCTTTAGGCATGCGTACCTAGCCCGCGTAGTGTTTGTACTTAGGCGCCCACATTTACGCCGGTTGCAGTACCAAGATGCGGTGCGCGCACACGCCAAGTTAGTCACCGGCTCGGAGAGCTCCTCCGGGCTAATGTTCGTGAGTACATCGGTTCCTTCCGCTTTAGAGCCGACTTCGGTACTCTCCCGATAGTCCGCATTTGTTAGTGAGGGTAAAAGGCCCTTGAGGACACCCATTGGGATTGGCTTTTGAGCTGATCATATGGTCGAGGAGAAAGACCCTCGAGGGTGTCGGACATCTTTGGGATCGGTTTTTGAGTCGATCAATTGGCCGAGGAGAAAGACCCTCGGAGATGTCCCGGATTGGTTATGAGAGCCAATCATTAGGCCTAAGTAGGAGACTTCCGAGGATTCCAGATTCTACCTTGTAAGCTCGTTGAGCTATGATCCGTGTTGGTAACTCGCTTGCATGTATACTAGGGTGCCGATGATTGATGTATCGTATTGTACCTCTGTTGGGGATTCTTACCGAGTATGTTTATACTCACCCTTATTTCTCGTGGTTTTCCACGTGTAACTTGGAACAAAGACCGACGGCTAGCGGAGGGAGCCGATTGATCATGGGAGCCGCCAAGACTCTATCTTTTATTGTTTGCATAATTTGTTCAGCATGTAGACGGACAGGAGTCCTAGGGGGACGTTTTTTAAAGTTGTTTAAATTGTATTGTATGATTTTATAAACACTGGCCAAGGCTTGTTTTACTTTGTTGGCTTTGCTTAAATGAAGGTTGTTGTTTATGTTTTAAGTGTCCCCGCTTTTAAATGTTTTGAAAGGTTTTTAATATGAGCACTAAACCGCTTGATGAAGTATTTAACTTGCACATGCTGAGTGAGAACCTAGGTTTAGGACCGTGTTTTGGGTCGGGTTTTTACAGGAGTTGATAGCTACTCCTGAGCTGAAGATTATGAAGTTCATTTCTGGTTTGAGGCAGGGTGTGTCTCAAGATGTCAGGGAACAGGCCCTTGACACTTATGCTAGAGCGGTTCAGTTGGCTACCATTTATAATGGGAAGTATCCAGTTGAGCGGATTGTTGCCGCTCCGGTTCAGCGTCCTGTCCCAGCTGCAGTGGGGCAGAAAAGGAAGTTAGATTTCATGGGAGGCGGCCAGCGTCGCCAAGGTCAGTTTCAGAACCAGGATCAGCATAGATTTTTGGCCCTTTTCCAGCCTCGCCAGCAGGGCGGTCCCAAACAGATTCCCGCATGAGCTACTTGTGGGAGAGCCCTGTAAGAACCCGACCCAAAATACGGTCCTAAACCTAGGTTCTCACTCAGCATGCAAGTTAAATACTTCATCAAGCGGTTTAGTGCTCATATTTGAAACCTTTCAAAACATTTGAGAACGGGGAACACTTAAAACATAAACAACAACCTTCATTTATGTAACGGCCCAATTTTCTTTTCCAGTTCTCGTGGTGCTTCCGGTTCAGATTCAGTGGTTCGGTTGGGCCGTTAGAGCTGTTTTGACCCTTAGGGGTATTTTGGTCTTTTTGCTCCCCGGGCAGGATTTGTGGATTTTCAGGGCTTCGAGGCAGCTCCCGCCTTTGTTGAGGCTTGTATGTTGGTGGTCATGCGTCCCCCGAGATGTTTGGGGTATTCGTTTGAGTTCGGTTGTGATTTGGGTTTTGGGCAAAGTGATCTTTGTTTGGGTGTTTCCTTTGGGATTCGAGCCTGTGCCCTTAGAGATGATTTGGGAGTTTGTTTTAAGTGAGAGTTATTGTTTGGAAAAGGTTGCTTCAAATGGGTCTCAAGGAGGAAGCCGGAAATGGGATTTAAGGACTTTAAGACTTATTTAAATTTGGTAAGAAAATTGGTTAAGGATGGAAAGGAGGATAAAATCCCATTTTTCCTTTTATTTTTCCCTTTATTTTCCAAAATCCCCAAAATTCCTTTTCTCTCCCTTTCTCTCTCCTCCACCCGAGCAGCCCCTTGGTCGCCCATGCCCACCCTAGTCGCACCATGTCCAGCAGAGAGCGCGCCTCGCTCCAGCCGCCCACTCGCCCATGCCCGCGCCGTGCGAGCCACCCAGCCCCGCCCGATCGATCGCCGCGCCTAGTCGCGCGAGCCCAGATCTGATCGCCCGTGCCATCTCCGTGTCGCCCTAGTCGCGCCGAGCCCAGATCTGCATCGCCAGCCATCTCCGTGTCACCTTGGTCGCGCCAGAGCCCGATCGGCATCGCCAGTGTCGCCACCGTGTCGCCAGTCCGTGTCGAGTCGCCCGAGCCCTCGCCGCACCGAAGTCGCCGCCGCCCACAGTAGGTCGTCGTGCCTTCCCGAGCGCCCCGAGCCCATCGCGTCGCGTCGCTTCGCCTGCGCAAGGCCCGCGCCGCCCTTCGCCAAGCCGCGCCGTGTGTCGCGCCGCCAAGCTCGAGCCCGCGCCCGCGGCGCCTTGCCTCGCCTCAGCAAGCGCGCGGTGCTGCGCGGCGCCACCCTATGCCCTGCTGCCCGCGCAGTGCCCAGCCGCCCAACCAACCACCGCTCTTCTGCGCCCACCGCTCATGTGTGTCTTGGTTGGCCTTGAGCCTTGTGGCTTCTCGGATGGTATTTCCCAGTCTTTTCTTCGTTGGGCCCCGATTTGTTGGTCTTTGCTTAGGGATTTATTTGTGCTGCTTTTATGTATTTGATTTGGGTCGCTTTATTTTATGTTTAGGTTGTTTGGGTTCGATTAGAGGCTCGAGGATTGCTTGGTTGATTTGTGATTATTTTCTCGCTTGTCCTGTAAGGATTTCTTACCGTGGTTGTGTGGACCTCGCGATATATCTCGATTGTGCCTTGTATGTTTGCTTTGATTGTTATGAGCATGATAGTGATAGGCGCTTTGTTTGATCTCTTGCTAGCATGTTTGCTTGATTTTACATGTTAGTGCCATGCTAGGTTTGTTCTTCCAAAGATGCTTGTGATTCCCGCTTAAGTTGTAGTATCATGCTAGGTAAATGTGATTGATGTCGGTCATTGCTTGCTAGCCAGAATCATTGATTTACTCGGTATTCTTAGATAGCGTAGTAGGGTTTGTCATCATCCGAGGTGAGAGCGGACATAACGTACTTTGTCCCCACCGGTCGGGAGTAGAGCGAAGCATAACGTACATTGCTTCCCCGCAAATGATGTGGATGTAGCTACCACATCGGCATAAGCCTAGTTTGTAGCTCGCTAGAGCGGAACCCCGCCAACGGTGCAAGCCTCGCCTTGGCGGTTCTTAGCTTCAGTGTCTGGTGGTACAGCGCAGATGAGTGCCGAGGGCCTCGCACCATCGTGTTCGGTGACACCGCTTCCGAGTCTTTAGGCATGCGTGCGACCCACGTAGTTTGCCCTTAGGCCCCGCATTTACGCCGGTTGCGGATGAGCATGCGGTGTGCGCGCACACGCGCGTTAGTCGCCGGTTCGAGAGCTCCCGGGCTAATGTTCGTGAGTACACCGCCTTCCTTCTTTAGAGCGGCATCATGGGTACTCTCGATAGTCCGTATTGTTAGCGAGGGTAAGAGGCCCTTGAGGACACCCATTGGGATTGGCTTTTGAGTCGATCATATGGTCGAGGAGAAAGACCCTCGAGGGTGTCGGGCATCTTTGGGATCGATTTTGAGTGATCAATTGGCCGAGGGGAAAGACCCTCGAGATGTCCCGGGATTGGTTATGAGAACCAATCATTAGGCCGGAAGTAGGAGACTTCCGATGATTCCGGAAGTAAGAGACTTCCGATGTTTCCAGATCTTGTTTTATGAGCTCGTTGAGCTATGATCCGTGTTGATAGCCGCTTTGCTTGCATGTTGAGGTGCTAGATGACCGATGTATCGTATTGTACCGCGCGGTTGGGGATTCTTACTGAGTATGTTTATACTCACCCTTATTTATCTTTCGGTAACTTGGGACAACACTAGGAGGGCTAGCGGAGGAGCTGATTGATCATGGGGAACCGCCGGCACTCTGTCTTTTATTATTGCATTGTTTATTCAAAGATGTAGATGGACAGAGTCCTAGGGGAACATTGTTTAAAACGTTGCTTAAATTGTATTGTACATTTTATTAAACACCGCCGTGTTGTTTTACTTTGTTGGATTGTTTTAAATGAAAATTGTTGGTTATGTTTTAAGGGCTCCCCCTTCTCATATGTTTTGAAAGGTTTTTAAATATGAGCTCTAAACCGCTTGTTATCATATTTAACTTGCATGCTTTGAGTGAGAAGCCGTGTTTAGGACCATGTTTTGGGTCGGGTCCTTACGGTTGGTATCGAGCACGAGTCATAGATTCTGTAGACTAACTCGCTTTGTAGGTTGTTGTTCCCATGATCATCAAGACTCCACGGCCACCAGTTTGTCCGAGTTCAATTAAGTTAAGGGGTAAGAATTTACAATACTTTTCTTCTAGCTTTTATGCCCCGTAGTAGAGTGTGGAGCGGAGACGAGCGGGTTCGACTCGTTGTTGGTTTGGGCTTAGAGCGCCATCATGCCAACTTTTCCGCAATGCGAGTAGTTTGATGAGCGGTGAGAGCCCCAGCAGGGGCGCTTTTGATGCTTTGTGCAGATCGCCGATATGTTGATCGCAATCGAGGGAGGCGCGAGATTTGACTCCCATAGGCCATTTATGGCCCGATTGTTGGTTTCTCCCCAGTGAGAGGGTGGAGGTGCCTTGTGCGATCGCCAGATGTTGATTGCACTCGAGAGGAGCAGGACGCTTGGCATGTCGGACCGAGGAGTTGACCGATCGTGTTGATGTTGAGGCCGCGTCCCGTGGTTGTTTAACCCGCTGGCGAGTTGGCCCCGGCGATTGAGTTGCCTAGAGGAGGGGGTAGAGGCTAGCACGCCTCGCAGTATGACTCCTTGAGCGAGTGTGCTCCACCCATGAGAGGGTTGATGGCGTGTCTTTAGCTATCGAGAGCAAAGACCCGTGCGCAGCTTTGTAGCGCGTAGTGAGGAGTCTCGGCACAGATAGCCCAAATTACAGAGTTTGTTTCAAAGATTTTTCCCCAAAGAGCTCTTGTAGCCCCGAGGTTCCCGGGAGGGCATGATCAGCAAGTTTATGCAGCTTGAGTTTGTTGGCGTTGATGGAGCCGCCCGATTTGGCAAGTGGATGCCTGTAGAGCTCGATGTATTAGAAAGTCCTCTTCGCTAGTAGTAAAGCGGTTGGCAGTTTGAGTTTAGCATCCGTGTGTTGGGATGTCCTCATTGCTCGAGAGGCCGAGGTGTGCCGTCCCGTGCTTTATTTGGTACAACAGCTTGGTGGTGGTAGTCCCTTGAGAGAGGACTAGCGAGTCTCCACCATCGCCCGATTGATTGGCAAGTTGCCGTGTTAGTGGCTTGAGGCGGATGTAGAGACATCTCGTGCCCCCTTGCAAGCATGCCGTTGTTGTGCACCCAGCTTCTTTTGTAACGGCCCGCTTTTCTATTCCAGCCTCGAGGTGCTTCCTGCCTTCATTCGATGGTTCGGTTGGGCCGTTAGAGTCTGCTTTTGACCCTTAGGGGTATTTTGGTCTTTTGCTCCCTGGCGAGGATTTGTGGATTTTTAGGGTTTCGAAGCAGCTCCTACCTTTGTTGAGGCTTTATGTTGGTGGCTGCGAGTCCCGAGATGTTTGGGCTATTCGTTTGGGAGTTTGGTTGTGATTTGGGTTTTGGGCAAAGTGATCGTTGTTTGGGTGTTTCCTTTGGGATTCGAGCCTGTGCCCTTAGAGATGATTTGGGAGTTTATTTTTAAGTGAGATTTGTTGATCGGAAAAGGTTGCTTCAGTGGTCTCGAAGGAGGAAGTCAAGTGGGATTTAAGGACTTTAAGGCTTATTTAAATTGGTTAAGGATGGAAAGGAGGATAAAATCCCATTTTTCCTTTTAATTCCCTTTTTCCTTTTATTTTTCCCTTTTATTTTCCAAAATCCCCAAAATTCCTTTTTCTCTCCCTTTCTCTCTCCTCCAGCCCGAGCAGCCCCCTAGCCGCACCATGCCCAAATTAGTCGCACCATGTCCACCGAGCGCGCCTCGCACCAGGCCGCCCAGGTCGCCCATGCCCGCGCCGTGCCGAGCCACCCCAGCGCCCGATCGCATCGCCCTCGCCCTAGTCGCGCCGAGCACAGATCTGCATCGCCCAGGCCGTCTCCGTGTCGCCTAGGTCGCGCCGAGCCCAGATCGGCATCGCCTGTGCCGCCTCTCGTGTCGCCAGTCCGTGTCGAGTCGCCCGAGCCATGGCCGCACCGAGTCGCTCGCCCCTGTAGGTCGTCGTGCCTTCCCGAGGGCCCCCGAGCCCATCGCGTCGCCTCGCGCGCGCGCCCGTGCGCCGTCTTCTGCCAAGACGCGCTGTGTGTCGTCGCCCAGCCGAGCTTGAGCCCGCGCCCGTGCGCCCTTGCCTCGCCCTAGCGCGCTCGTGCACTGCGCGCCAGCGCCCACCTACATGCCCCGGTGCCCAGCGCGGCCACCAAGCTCTTCTCGCCCGGCCACCTGTTGTGTCTTTGGTTGGCCCGAGCCTTGTGGCTTCTCGGATGGTATTTCCCGAGTCTTTTCTTCGTTGGGCCCCCATTTGTTGGCTGCTGTTTAGGGATTTATTTGGGCTGTTTTATGTATTTGATTTGGGCTTCTTTATTTTATGTTTAGGTTGTTTGGGTTCGATTAGAGGCTCGAGGATTGCTTGGTTGATTTGTGATTATTTTCTCGCTTGTCCTGGTAAGGATTTCTTACCGTGGTTGTGTGGACCTCGCGATATATCTCGATTGTGCCTTGTATGTTTGCCGATTGTTATGAGCATGACGGTGATAGGCGACTTTGTTTGATCTCTTGCTAGCATGTTTGTTGATTTTACATGTTAGTGCCATGCTAGGTTTGTTCTTCCAAAGATGCTTGTGATTCCATTTAAGTTGTAGTATCATGCTAGGTAAACGTGATTGATGTCGGTCATTGCTCGCTAACCAGAATCATTGATTTACTCGGTATTCTTAGATAGCGTAGTAGGGTTTGTCATCATCGAGAGGTCGAGAGCGGACATAACGTGCTTTGTCCCCACCGGTCGGGAGTAGAGCGAAGCATAACGTACATTGCTTCCCCGGCGACCGATGTGGATTTAGCTACCACATCGGCATAAGCCTAGTTTGTAGCTGCTAGAGCGGAACCACGCCAGCGGTGCAAGCCCGCCTTGGCGGTTCTTAGCTTCGTGTCGGTGGTACAGTGTGCCGCAGATGAGTGCCGAGGGCCTCGCACTCACTGTGTTCGATGACACCGCTTCGAGTCTTTAGGCATGCGTACGACCCGCGTAGTTTGCCCTTAGGCCCCGCATTTACGCCGGTTGCGGATGAGCATGCGGTGTGCGCGCACAGCGCGTTAGTCGCCGGTTCGAGAGCTCCCCGCTAATGTTCGTGAGTACACCATTCCTTCCGCTTTAGAGCCGGACTTGGGTACTCCCGATAGTCTAGATTGTTAGCGAGGGCAAGGAGGCCCTTGAGGACACCCATTGGGATTGGCTTTTGAGCTAATCAATTGGTCGAGGAGAAAAGACCCTCGAGGGTGTCGGACATCTTGGGATCGGTTTTTGAGTGATCAATTGGCCGAGGAGAAAGACCCTCGGAGATGCCCCGGATTTGTTATGAGAACCAATCATTAGGCCTAAGTAGGAGACTTCCGATGATTCCGGAAGTAAGAGACTTCCGATGTTTCGAGATCTTGTTTTATGAGCTCGTTGAGCTATGATCTGTGTTGATAGTCATTTGCTTGCATGTTGAGGTGCTAGATGACTCGATGTATCGTATTGTACCCTGGTTGGGGATTCTTACTGAGTATGTTTATACTCACCCTTATTTATCTTTCAGTAACTTGGGACAACACCGGGAGGGCTAGTGGAGGGAGCCGATTGATCATGGGGAACCGCCACTCTGTCTTTTATTATTGCATTGTTTATTCAACTTGTAGATGGACAGAGTCCTAGGGGAACATTGTTTAAAAACGTTGCTTAAATTGTATTGTACATTTTATTAAACACTGCCAAAGTTGTTTTACTTTGTTGGATTGTTTTAGATGAAAATTGTTGGTGTATGTTTTAAGGGCTCCCCTTCTCATATGTTTTGAAAGGTTTTTAAATATGAGCTCTAAACCGCTTGTTATCATATTTAACTTGCATGTTGAGTGAGATCCTGTGTTTAGGACCATGTTTTGGGTCGGGTTCTTATAGTTGGTATCGAGCACGCAGTCATAGATTCTCTGAGACTAACCCGCTTTGTAGGTTGTTGTTCCCATGATCATCAAGACTCCACGGCCGCCAGTTTTGTCCGAGTTCAATTAAGTTAAGGGGTAAGAATTTACAATACTTTTCTTCTAGCTTTTATGCCCGTAGTAGAGTTGTGGAGCGGAGACGAGCGTGTTCGACTCGTTGTTGGTTTGGGCTTAGAGAGCCATCATGCCAACTTCCCGCAAATCTGCAGCGCGGTTGTTGAGCGCTGAGAGCCCCAGTGTGGGCCAAAGCATTTATGCTTTGTGTAGATCGCCAAAGTGTCGATCGATCGCACTCGTGAGGAGGCGAGATTAGACTCCCATAGGCCATTTATGGCACGATTGTTGGTTTCTCCCCTAGTGAGAGGGTGGAGGTGCCTTGTGCGATCGCCGAGATGTTGATTGCACTCGGAGGGAGCAGGGCGCTTGGCATGTCCGGCCCGAGGAGTTGGACCGATCGTGTTGATGTTGAGGCCGCGTCCCCGGGTTGTTTAGCCCTTTGGCGAGTTGGCCCCGGCGATTGAGTTGCCTAGAGGAGGGGGTAGAGGCTAGCACGCCTCGAGTATGACTCCTTGAGCAGAGTGTGCTTCACCATGAGAGGGTTGATGGCGTGTCTTTAGCTATCGAGAGCAAAGACCCAGCGCAGCTTTGTAGCGCGTAGTGAGGAGTCTCGGGCACAGAGAGCCCAAATTGACAGAGTTTGTTTCAAAGATTTTTCCCAGCGAAGCCTTTGTAGCCGGAGGTTCCCGGAGGGCATGATCAGCAGAGTTTATGCGATTGAGTTTGTTGGCGTTGATGGAGCCGCCCGTTTGGCAAGTGGATGCCTGTAGAGCTCGATGTATTAGAAAGTCCTTTGCTAGTAGCAAAGCGGTTGGCCAGTTTTGAGTTTAACATCCGTGTGTTGGGATGTCCTGTTGTTCGAGGCCGAGGTGTGCCGTTCCGTCTTTGTTTGGTACAACAGCCAGCTGGTGGTGGTAGTCCCTTGAGAGAGGGGACTAGCGAGTCTCCACCATCGCCCGATTGATTGGCAAGTTGCCGTGTTAGTGGCTTGAGGCGGATGTAGAGACATCTGTGCCCCCTTGCAAGCCTCTTTGTTGTTTTGCGCCGGTTCTCTTTGTACCCTCGTAGCCGTGGTGTAGTGTGGAGTTTGCTTGCCAGGGTTTTATCCATCACGTGGATTTCAGGCGGGCTAGTAGAGTGGAACACTCTTTTTTTGGATGTTCCCGGTGTGGAACTAGTTGTTGCCACCCGAGGAGTTGGCCCGAGCTTTTGTTGAGCATCGAGTGGGATGCGAGGAGTAGGCCGTGGCAAGTCTGTTGGTCGAGATGCCGAGATTAGGCCGCTCGAGTGTTTTGGACTCTGTCTTTGAGTGCCATTGCCCCGTCACTTGGAGAGTGACTTTCCCTATTCTCGAGAGGGCATAAAGCTCGTTTGAGGCTGATTCGTGTTGTAATGGATGTAGTGCTGTTGGCACCAAGCTTTGAGAGGAGGCCTAGATTCAGCCGCTTGGCACTTTTGGTGCAGTGGTTCCATGGTCGCCCGCAGTATAGCATCCCCGCTTGTCTTGTACCCTTTTCCCGAGGTTGCACCTGTTTGGTTGCATAAGAGATCTAGCTCGGTGGTAGTCGAGGAGGACTACAAGTATGAGGTTTTCGAGGAAAGTAGGAGCTTTCCTTGGTCACCGAGAGTTGGGTGCAAAGGATATTGTAGGCTGTTTAGAGCTAGCGCGTTTGAGTTCTCGCGCCTCTGTTGTGAGCTTCTGAGCCAGTTTGGTGGTAGCATGTTTCGGCTACCCTTTGAGTTACCCTAGTATGGGTAGTGTTGGCATCGATGGATGCGTGGCTGATCCAGTGTTAGAGCCATGAGTTGGTTGGCTGTTCGGAGCGTGTTTAGTGAGCACATTGGCTTGAGGTATGTTAGCCTGGTTGGATTTGCTCTTATAGAGTGAGTTTGCCAATGTGGCTTTCCGTGGTGAGTCGACCCCGAGTGGGTTTGGACTCTTGTTACTCCCTGGTTAGTAGTGGCTCTGTTGGAGGCAAAAGTTGCCCTGTGTGAGAGCCCTTGTTGGCATTGGATCTAGTTGGAGCTGTACACCCCAGTGTATTTTTTTTTTTTTGTAGCTCGTTCCGTGGTTATGTTGGAGAACCACGAAGGGTTCGTGTTGAGGAGCCAGTGCTCAGTCTTGGAGTTGTCAAGGCTTTGGTTCTTGGCAAGTGCCCTAGCTTTGGTTGTAAGGATGCCGTGCTCGTAGCCGGGTTGTTGTTTGAGCAAGTTTTGCTTGTTGGTCCTTAGCTTGTCGAGTTCGGCTGGATCCAACAAGAGCGGTGGTAGCGACCACGTAGTTTCCGATCGTTATGGCTAAGTGAGAGCTGTTCGGATCCTTGCCTTGGGCAGAAGGTTTGTTGTGGTTGAGCTTTGAGTAGGAGGATGACGCATTCTGTAGCGTATTCGGTCCTCTTGGTTTTCAGAGTTGGAGTTAGCCAGCTTAGTTGAGATGCTGGAGAGGATTGTGCCCGTGTGGCCGGTTGTCTGTTAGATTGTTTGACGACAGTGTGTGTCGGAGGGTGATCGGAGGATCCCTAGTTTGTGGAGAGCCTCTCCAGAGCTCAGTTAGACCTAGGCAGTGTTCCTTGGGTGAGTTGCTTGCAGATTTGGCAGTCTAGCAAGCTAGTGCTTGTTTGGAGTAGAGCCCGGATTGGTTCCGGTTTGGAGGCTAGTTGGTGCTTGGTGTTGACCAAGTTTTGGTTCTCTTGATGTTTCAAGAGCTAGCTCGGTTCGAGCGGGCGCGCGTGCCACGAGGATCTGCTCCTAGTCGGGTTGTTTAGGAGTTGACCCCTCCCTCGGCGATTGAGTAAGTTCTCGCTTGTTCGGTTGGTGGTCCAATCGGTTGGGTTTCCCAACAGGTGTTGCTTCCAAGAGTGTTGGTTGTTGTTTGCCCTTGGGTTTGAGCTAGTCAGCGAGCATGTGTGATGTTCGCTGCCCTTCAGAGTTCGCTTGCTGGGAAATCGTTCCCGTTGAGGAGTCAGCGTAGCTTCTGAGTTGTGTAGTTGATCAAAGTAGCGTAGTGGTTAGCCCAGCGAGAGGGTCCCTGCATTGTGTTGTTAGCAAGCAAGAAATTGTTTGTCCCCGCAAGAGCGGTGGCCAGCCAGTTTAAGGGTTGAGCTTTTGCTGGTAAGTTGTTGGTTCTTGGGGTTTGAAGTTTTTCCCCCTAGTTGCACCATGGATGCCAGCCTCGAGTATTATCTTTGGAGATAGCCTCATCAGTTCATTTTCCTTGCAATGTTTCGAGTGTGGAGTTTCTAGTCGCAAGATGAGTTAGGCCTGAGCTAAAAGGAGGAAGTCCCTTGAGTAGCCAGTGGGACTTAGGTGTTGAGTGGTAGCTTGGAGGCAAGCTTTGCTCGTTATGAGCTTGAGTTGAGTTTCTGCTGAGCAAGCCCTTCTCGGGCTTTGTTTCTAGTTGTTGAGCTTTCGCAGTTGGCGAATAGCTGAGCCTCAGTTGAGTGTGTTGGCACAGAGGTGCCGTGGCATTGGTTGGTTAGCCTTTGGCCGCTTTTCCTCAAGCCGTTGTGAGTTCTTTGGTAGCCTTGTGAGGGTTTGGTCCTTGCTGCCGAGATTTTCCATGAGAGGAATGTTGGGTGTTTCCTTGCCTGGCAATGTTCTCTTTGGCCAGTTGCTAGTAGGTTTGCATGGAAAAGTTTGTGTTCGGCCGTTGTGAGGCTCCAGTTGTTGGCTTGGCCGAGTGGAGCCTGTGCCTGTTTTTTTTTTTTTTTGGCCATTTAGGGTTGGCCGTAGCTGAAGTTTCAGCTTGTGCTAGTGGGAAAAGTTTGCCTTTTAGATCAATCGCCAGTTGGTGGTTCGATTGTTTTTCGTTAAGGCTTTAGGCAAGCCTTGTGGTTCATTGGGTCTCTTGTGAAGAAAGAGTAGGCCGTTTGGTTTTACGGAACTGAGAGGTTCAGATTGTTTGGCCACTTGGGGTTGTGTTGAGGCGCTTTGTTATCGATTGTGGGCTTACGCCAAGTCGTGGCGTTGAGTTTTGGAGCTTGTGCCCGATCTGCGGTTTCTTTGAGAGTAACACCGTTGAGAGGTGTTCCGTGTTGGTTTAGTGGGGTTTTGGCTGAGCCCCAAGTTTGTAGGGCTTTTGAGATCCTTGAGCGGATTGGAGCAGTGGTTAGCTTTGCCCCGTCTTTGGCAGCAGTGCGAGATTTGTGTTCCTCGTCTCTTTGTTGAGATAGTTTTTGGCAGACTGGATAGCATTGTGGCTTTAAGCTTTTGAGAACCCAAGAGGGTTTGGTTTTCGAGAAAGGGTTAGTGTTGTTTTGGCCGAGAAGTTACTGTTGGCTAGGAAACATTGGAGTTTTCCTAGAGTCATTTTGTTTTAGGACTTTCGAGGACGAAAGTCTTAAAAGGATCGAGTATTGTAACGCCCCGATTTTCTATTCCAGTTCTCGAGGTGCTTCCGTTCAGATTCATGGTTCGGTTGGGCCGTTAGAGCTGCTTTTGACCCTTAGGGTATTTTGGTCTTTTTGCTCCCAGCAGATTTGTGGATTTTTAGGGTTTCGAGGCGCTCCCGCCTTTGTTGAGGCTTGTATGTTGGTGGTGCGAGTCCCGAGATGTTTGGGCTATTCGTTTGGGAGTTCGGTTGTGATTTGGGTTTTGGGCAAAGTGATCGTTGTTTGGGTGTTTCCTTTGGGATTCGAGCCTGAGGCCCTTAGAGATGATTTGGGAGTTTATTTTTAAGTGAGATTTGTTGATCGGAAAAGGTTGCTTCAGTGGGTCTCGAAGGAGGAAGCGGAAGTGGTATTTAAGGACTTTACGGCTTATTTAAATTGGTTAAGGATGGAAAGGAGGATAAAATCCCATTTTTCCTTTTAATTCCCTTTTTCCTTTATTTTTCCTTTTATTTTCCAAAATCCCCAAAATTCCTTTTTCTCTCCCTTTCTCTCTCCTCCACTTGAGCAACCCCTAGCCGCACCATGCCCAAACCCTAGTCGCACCATGTCCAGTGAGCAGCGCCCTCGCACCAGCCGCCCAGATCGCCCATGCCCGCGCGTCGCCGAAAGCCACCCAGCGCCCGATCGCGCCGCCCTCGCCCTAGTCGCGCGAAAGCACAGATCAGCATCGCCGAGCCCGTCTCCGTGTCGCCTAGGTCGCCCCGAGCCCAGATCGGCATCGCCCGAGCCGTCTCGTGTCGCCCGTGTCCGTGTCGAGTCGCTCGAGCCCGCCGCGCGCGAAGTTGCTCGCCCCACAGCAAGTCGCCGTGCCTTCCCGCCCCGCGCCCCGAGCCCCATCGCGCCGCCTCGCGCGCCTGCGCGCTGCGCCGTCTTACGCCAAGCCGCGCCGTGTGTCGCCGCCAGCCGAAGCTCGAGCCGCGCGCGTGCGCCCTTGCCTCGCCCAGCGCTGCTCGTGCTGCGCCAGCGCCCGCCACTGCCCCAAAGTGCCAGCGCACATGCTCAGCGCCCGCCCAGCCCAGACTCTTCTGCGCCCGGCACACTGTTGTGTGTTTGGTTGGCGAGCCTTGTTGTAAAGACTGACCCAAAAGGGGCTCTAAATGGGCCTTTACCCCAATGCATGTAGTGAAAATAAAAGACATTATGAAAAATACATTTCGGATCCCAAGTAAAAACAGAAACATTCAACAACCAAAACATACATTTCTCGAAAGCATACTCGATCGAGATTTATTTAAACCGTTAAAACAATCCACAAGTACAAATATCTTTGGAATCCATAAAACGTGAAGAAAACATCCCGGGCTCTGTGCGAGCCTACATGCATTCGGGGAAATAACAAAAGTGAAGAGTCATGATAAAATAAAATAGTCGAGATGATGACGTGATTCCATGATCACGGCTCCTCCATCGACCATCCTGTCTCCCGCTTGATTACCCGTGGAAAACCACGTAATAAGGGTGAGTAACGAATTACCCAGTAAGAATCCCAACCGGGTACAATACGATATACATGATCATCTAGAAGAATGTATGCAAGCTATGAGTACAAACACAGAGCGGAGCACATAGCTAAGTCCACACTTGGACCTCGGATGCCATCTCGGGGTCTTAGTCCGAAATACCACAACACACTAAACGCGCTATTATACGGAACAAGTCCCGGCCTCGGCCGCCTCATCGCCGATACGAAAGGTGCACTAGCTCAAGATCCCGAGGAGCTCTCCGGTCGGCGCCAGTAATGAGCGTAAGCGCGCACCGCATGCTACCGCAAACTCGGGAAGCCGGGTCTAGTGGCAAGCCGCCTGTGTTCGATCCACCATGCCTAACTAAATCTCTCGGATCGGTGTCACCGACATAGGGGTGTGAGACTCGACACGTGAACTATGTCGGCTGTACCACCGCACTTTGAGGCTAAGGAACCGGCCGTGGTAGGCTTACACCGAGAAGCGGTCCTTGCCCTAACAGTGGCAATCAAGGGCTACGGCCGGACACGCCGAGGACGCGTGCCGATCGCCGGGACGAGGCAATGCCAAGTCATCATCCCGACCGTTGGGGCATTTAACGATCACCGCCACCCTCACCCAAGATTGCGGGGCCTACCGGTTGGGATAGCTAATCCCTCCCGGGGTCCAAGGACGAGAATCGTCTCTCGAACGTCCTTGCCATAGATGCAAGATACTTTATGCATCGGGCCCTGATGATTCTATCTACCTCAATTCTAAACCTTAACAATAATAACGATTCAATCAATGCGGTCCAATACGTGCTCATCGGATACAAAGAACCTAGCATGATACTACGAAGCAAGAACAGGATATCGAACATGCTAGAATAGAACAACCTAGCATGGGCTAACATGAGAAACAATACAAGAGTTCATGCCATCAGAATTGAAACGCAGCACCTAGAGGTAAACATGCTAGTAATCATACACAGCATACAAAACAACAATCACAAATATACCGCAGGTCCACACAACCCCGTAAGAGAAATCCTTACCTTGGTCGGAAGACTTCTACACACAAATCCTAAGTCATGGAACAATCCCGAACTAGCGGCGGGAACCTAGCAAACCAACAATAATCAAGCATCTAAAATATCTAAACAACAATAGAACAAAGCAAGCTCGGCTCGGGAACTCACGCGCGCGACGACACGAGCTTGGGGTCACGGGCGAGCCGGGCACGCAAGGACGCGCGCCGGCCGCCGCTGGTGCACGCACACTGCAAGCGCGGGCAGCCTTGCATGCGCGGCGTCGCTCGGGCGCCTTGCGGCGCGGCGCGGCTTCGGCAGCGGACCGCAGCGAGGGCGCGATGGGCGGCGACACACGTGCGGCCGACGCGCGGCGCTGGCGAGACCTCTCGGCGTTCGAGCGATCGGGCGATCTGTCTTCTTGGGCGAACAGCAAAGGCTCTTGGGACAGAATCTGGGCGTCTGCGAAGATCGGCCGGACGATCTGTCTTCTTTGAAGGACGAACGCAGAAGGCTCTTTGGGACAGATCTGGGCGCGTCGAGCGATCGGTGGACGATCTGTCTTTCGCCGCTCGGCTACACTCGGTGTTTGCAATCAACACAACACACACAACACACCTCTTTTCACTTGACCAAACGCACACCAAACGGATGAGAAGAAGAAGAAGAAGATCAATACCTACCGGATGATGATGATCGAACCCAAGGAGATGCAAGGATGAAGAATCGGCAAGGCTATGGAGATGGAGAGCTTGGGCGGCCAAGAGGTGTTTTGGAGAAGAAGATGGAATAACCTAATTCTATTTCATTTAACCAAATGCACCAAAACTCCACAATCCAAGGTTAACTAAGAAGTGATGCGAGAAGAGCAACAAGAGCACCTAATGGCTCAATTGGCACACCTCTCTACAAGCTTCCCAGAGACCCGGTTTCAAACCATACTGCAAAGACAACTTCCTTTATTTTTTTACTTTTGCATCAAACCTTGCTCAAACCAAACCACAAACCCTTCCAAAAACCTACATAAAACCATCCAATAATTTTAGTAATCGAAAGGACACAAACGACCACGACGGCCCGACCAAATTACCAAATTACCCCTAGAGCATACACGGAAGTCCGGGAAGAAAAACACAGGTCGTTACAATATTCCCTCCTTTTTATGACTTTCGTCCTCGAAAGTCCTTAAGACAGCTTATTTCGGGGTAATGCAACCTCATCTCGTCTTCCCGCTCCCAAGTGGCTTCCTCGAACCCCGACTCTTCCATCAAACCTTTACTAAACGAATCTCGCGATTACGCAACGTCTTGGTCTCAAAGGCAAGGATCCTCACCGCTTTTTCCTCGAAGTTCAAATCCTCATTCACCGCAAAGGCTCAAAGTCCACAATGTGCGACGGTCCGGCACATCTTGCCTCAACATCGATACATGAAAAACACTATGCACCGATAGTGACGGAGGTAGGGCTAACCGGTAAGCCACTCTGCCAATCCTCTCTAGGATCTCAAACGGACCAACAAATCGGGGACTCAACTTCCCACGCTTACAAAACCTCGTAACACCTCGCATCGGAGCAACCTTAAGGAACACATGCTTGACCAACCTCAAACTCCAAATCTCGGCGCGAACATCGGCGTAACTCTTCTCTGCTCTCTGAGCCGTCAACATACGAGCTCTAATCTTACGCATTGCACCATTGGTCAATCTGCAGTAACTTCGAGACCAGAACACATCTATCACCCACCTCTTCCCGAACACGGGGGGGACCGGCAACGCTTACTTACCATACAATGCCTCGAATGGAGCCATCTCAATCGCCGATCGTAATCGCTGTTGTTATAGGCAAACTCCATCAAGAAATCTGATCATCGGTCCCAACTTCTGGGAAATCCAACACACAAGCTCTCAACATATCCTCGAGAATCGATTCACTCTCTCGGTCGACCATCCGTCTCGAGGGTGAAAAGTCATCTTTGGCCGCACTCTGTGCCCAAACCCTTACGGGCGCTCTCTAGAAACGAGAAGTGAACCATGAGTCACGATCGGACACAATCCTCACCGGCACACCATGATAACGGATGATCTGCTCCAAAAACAATCTGCGCCAATCGTTCCACGGTATAAGTGTCTCTATCGGGAATGAAGTGTGCGCTCTTGGTCAAACGGTCGACTATCACCCAAATCGAGAACTTCCTCGAGTCCTTGGCAAACCGGATATAAAGTCCATAGAGATCTCTTCCCATTTCCACTGGGTACACTCGGTCATTTGCAACAAACCAAACTACCTGCACTGGGTGCCTTCACTTGGCGACAAGTGAGACACCTACGACAAACTCTGCCACATCTCTCTTCATCCCCATCCACCGAAAAGTCCGCTTAAGGTCTGATACATCTTGGTACCCCGGGTGCCAAGCAAAAGGGGGAACAGTGGGCCTCAGAGCAACTCGGCTCGCAAACTCTGCAATGTCCGGAACACACAACCGCCTCGTAAGTCAACCCACCGTCTGGTGAATACACAAAGTCAAAGTCACCACAAGATCGACTCACAACCAATCTCTTAAGTGCGGGGTCACCCAACCGGGCCGTCTATAATCCATTGCCGAATCGGCCATTGAATAGTCAAGCCCGAGCTACCACAGGCGGTAACCTCTCCCAACAACACTGCAACCTCGGCCCGCTCGAACTCTCTCTCGCAAACTGGCTGAAACTCAACAACGCCGCAGAGTGCGGCGTCTTTTCTGCTCAAAGCATCGGCCACTACATTGGCTTTACCGGATGGTACAAAATCTCGCATCATAATCCTTTACCAGCTCTAACCATCTCCTCTCGCCTCATATTCAACTCCTTACGAGTAAATGATACTTTGAGGCTCGGTGATCGGTAAACATCTCGAATCCGCCACCGTCAGTAATGCCTCCAAATCTTGATTACAAACACCACTGCGCCAACTTCATATCATGAGTCGGGTAGTTACGCTCATACGGCTTGGTGACGGGAAGCATAGGCAATGACCTTCCGTCTTTGCATCAACACACAACCTAATCCAAACTTGGAAGCATCATCAGAGACCACGAAACCACTGTCCCCTCTCGGATCGCCAACATCTTGAAGTCAAATCGCGCTTGAGCACAGCAAAGCTCTCATCACACTCTTTGTCCCAAACAAACTCGACACCCTTCCTCGTCGGGACGAGTGAGGGGCGAGGCTAAAGCGAAGAAGTCCTTGACGAACCGACGCGGTAGTAACTCGCCAAACCCGGAGAAAGCTGCGAATCTCGGCAGAAGCCCGAAGTCGGCTTGGCCCATGAACTCACGGCCTCAATCTTCGCGGGGTCCACGGCTATACCATCTCTCGAAACTACGTGGCCTAGGAAGGCCACCGCTCCAACCAGAATCACATTTGGAAAACTTCGCATAAAGCCGGGTTTCCCTCAAAGCCGCCAATACTCGCCTCAAATGCTCTGCATGGTCTTCTTTAGACCTCGAATAAATCGAATATATCGTCAATGAACACGATGACGAAGCCCAAAAATGATTTGAACACCCTATCCATCATGTCCATGAACGCGTACAGGCATTGGTCAATCCAAACGACATGACCACAAACTCATAGTGACCATATCCGGACTCGAAAGTCATTTGTCTTAGGAATGTCGGCATCCCGATCCGCAATCGATGGTAACCGGATCTCGGATCTATCTTGGAGAACACCGAGCTCCACAAGGTGATCGAACAAATCATCGATACGGGCAACGGATACTTATTCTTCATCGTCACCTTATTAAGCTCGCGGTAATCAATACATAAGCGCATAGAACCATCCTTCTTTTTCACAAATAGAATCGTGTGCTCCCACGGGGACACACTTGGACGGATGAACCCTCGGTCTAACATCTCCGCAAATCGAATCTTGATTCCTTTAACTCACTGGCGCCATGCGATACGGGAGCCTTCGAGATAGGGAGGGTCCCGGCTCGAGCTCAATAATGAAGTCAACCTCTCTTTGGGGGCAACCCCGTAACTCCTCGGAAACACATCCGCGAACTCCCGCGCGGCGACCGCACGATCAACGAGACGAGAGGGGCGACTCTTCCCGCACAACTTGGCTAGATAGCCCCAAGCTCCATGAGCTAGCAAACGACGAGCTTCCACACCGACACCATCGGCGGGCAAACTCCACCACTGGACTCCACGAAACTTAAAGCTAGGCCGACTGGCGCGCTCGAACACTACTTCCTTCCGGTGGCGGTCAATCAACGCGTGGTTAGCGACTAACCACTCCATACCAAGAATCACATCAAAACCGCTCATAGCGGAACTATGAGCGTAGCCACTAGCAACTCTCCTGGATATCTCGATCCGGCCATCCCTAATCTTATCTCTAGCCAACATATCAACTCCCGAAGGAGTTGCAACAGATAACTCGAAACCTAGAGGCTCTAGCCTCAACTTAGCATGCTCGGCCAAACAACACGGATACAAAAGAATCGTGGAACCGAGAATCAAACAAGACAAATGCGCAGTGATCTAAAACAAGAAGCGTACACCTTGCACGCGGCATCCGTGCGCTCGGCCTCTGACGGTCGTAGCAAACACTCGACCGCTGCTGCTACTGGCCGAGCCGCCATAGCCGGGCCGATCACAAAAACGGGCCATGTGCCCCTCTCTACCACAACGGAAGCACAATCTAGGTCCAGGTGACAAGCTCCGCGTGGACTTTCCCACAAGTAGCACAAGCGGGAACTGCTGGGTCCTCCTCTACTGCCGGGCTGAAACGGATCGAGCTCTCGCGATCTCTGTTTCGAATCGCCCTTGGCGGGCTGCCGCCTCCCGAAAGTCAAACTTTCTCTTACGCCCCACACTGCTTGGGACAGGGCGCCGAACAGAGCGGCAACAACCCGCTCAAGCAGATACTTCCCATTATAGATCGTGGCTAATCGGGCTGACCCTAGCATAAGTGTCGGGGCACGAGCCACGACATCTGGGAAACACCTCGCCTCAATCCGGATATGAACTTCCGAATCTTCACTCTGGGGTGGCAATCAACTAAGGAGCAAAATATCCATACTCACGAGAACTTACGCTCATATTTCTCAATGGAATCGAACCACGCTTGGGTTCGGAAGAGCTCCACCATCTTCTCCTGAGCCTCATCAGCGATGAACTTTACCTTGAACTCACCTTGAAGAACTCCCAAGTAGCGGGTGGAGACCCAGTGGTCTCTCGCTCAAGGTGGACTCCCACCACCATCTCATTGTGCCTCCTAGCACATGAGCCGCACATCTCGGCCTCGAATATCGGGGCACACCATGATCGGGAAGGTGTACTCCAAATGGGCAATCCACACAGCCGCCGCTAACGCATCACCGGTGGCATCAAACTTCTCGGAGCTTCCACTTCACAAAATCCTTCACCACCTACCCAATTCCTCGGCACCCTCTCCGCCATATCGTCCTCTGGGGCTACTTGCTCTGTGGAGCCGGAGGTGCTCTTGAGCTCTCTTTGAACCAATCGAGTCACCGCTCGATCTGGGCTCGGGACTCTTCCCATGCAGCGCCAACAAGGCACAGGTCTCGCCCTCTGGTCACTCAACATGCGACCATAAAAGCCCTCATAGACTCGGCAAACTCTGCTCCAGGAGCGATCTCCACGGCGCTTCGATCGCCTCAACGCCCGCTCTAGGCGTAGCGGGAGAGGCGCCTTTGGTGGAATGCCATCGATGTCGGCTTGGGACGATGTCCTGCATGCTCGAATCCGATTCGATACCTCGACCGCTCTCGAACCTCCTCTCCCGCGACGGTGGTAGCATCTTTGGCGATCTACATCCAAACCAACAACGAATCAAAACACGCACTGTCACCATTCCACAACACCAAACAAGGCATACACTAGATGATAGGTATTGTAAATTCTTAACCCTTTTCCTTTCTAAAACAATAAATCTAGGCGTACTGATGATCGCCAGGAGTCTTGATGATCATGGAAAACGACCTACAACAAAAAGGTCGATCTACAGAATCTATGACTCGAGCTCGATACCAATCAGAAAGACCCGACCCAAAAAGGGGCTCTAAATGGGCCTTTACCCCAATGCATGTAGTGAAAATAAAAGACATTATGAAAAATACATTTCGGATCCCAAGTAAAAAGCGAAACATTCAACAACCAAAACATACATTTACTCAAAGCATACTGATCGAGATTTATTTAAACCGTTAAAACAATCCACAAGTACAAATATGCTTTGGAATCCATAAAACGTAAGAAAACATCCTGGGGCTCTGTGCCCGCCTACATGCATTCGGGGAAATAACAAAAAGTGAAGAGTCATGATAAAATAAAATAGTCGAGATGACAGCAGATTCCATGATCACGGCTCCTCCATCGACCATCCTGTCTCTCGCCTTGATTACCTGTGGAAAACCACGGAATAAGGGTGAGTAACGAATTACCAGTAAGAATCCCCAACCGGGTACAATACGATATACATGATCATCTAGAAGAATGTATGCAAGCTATGAGTACAAACACAGAGCGGAGCACATAGCTAAGTCCACACTTGGACCTCGGATGCCATCTCGGGGTCTTAGTCCGGAAATACCACAACACACTAAACGCGCTATACGGGAACAAGTCCCACCTCGGCCGCCCCTCATCCGATCACGAAAAGTGCACTAGCTCAAGATCCCGAGGAGCTCTCCGATCGGCGCTGTGTAATGAGCGTAAGCGCGCACCGCATGCTACGCAAACTCGGGGTGCCGGTCTAGTGGCAAGCCGCCCGAGTTCGATCACCATGCCTAACTAAATCTCCGGATCGGTGTCACCGACATAGGGGTGTGAGACACGACACGTGAACTATGTCGGCTGTACCACCGCACTGAGGCTAAGGAACCGGTCGTGGTAGGCTTACACCGAAGCGGTCCTTGCCCTAACAGTGGCAATCAAGGGCTACGGCCGGACACGCCGAGGACGTGCCGATCGCCGGGACGAGGCAATGCCAAGTCATCATCCCGACCGTTGGGGCATTTAACGATCCGCCACCCTCACCCAAGATTGCGGGGCCTACCGGTTGGGATAGCTAATCCCTCACGGGGTCCAAGGACGGAGAACTGTCTCGAACGTCCTTGCCATAGATGCAAGATACTTTATGCATCGGGCCCTTGATGATTCTATCTACCTCAATTCTAAACCTTAACAATAATAACGATTCAATCAATGCACCCAATACGTGCTCATCGGATACAAAGAACCTAGCATGATACTACTACGAGCAAGAACGGATATCGAACATGCTAGAATAGAACAACCTAGCATGGGCTAACATGAGAAACAATACAAGAGTTCATGCCATCGAGAATTGAACGAGCACCTAGAGGTAAACATGGTAGTAATCATACACAGCATACAAAACAACAATCACAAATATACCGCGAGGTCCACACAACCCCTGGTAAGAAATCCTTACCTTGGTCTCAAGACTTCTACACACAAATCCTAAGTCATGGAACAATCCCGAACTAGCGAAAGGAACCTAGCAAACCAACAATAATCAGCATCTAAAATATCTAAACAACAATAGAACAACAAAGCTCGGCTCGGGAACTCACGCGCGCGACGACCACGAGCTTGAGCTTGTCAAGCGGCGAGCCGGCACGCGCAAGGACGCTGCCGCGCTGCGCATACCGCACAACACGGCAGGGCGGCAGAGGCGCGCTTGTGTAGGCGTCGGGCGTCTGGCGCGCGCGCGGCGAGCGGTTCGGCAAGCGGACACGGCGAGGGCGCGCGATGGGCGACGCGGCGTGGGCGACGCGCGGCGCTGCGAGGACCTCTGGCGTTCGAGCGATCGGGCGATCTGTCTTCTTTGAAGCGAACCAGCAAAGGCCTTTGGGACAGATCTGGGCGTCGAAGCGATCGGCCGACGATCTGTCTTCTTGAAGCGAACGGCAAAATTTCTTGCGGGGACGATTCTGGGCGTCGAGCGATCGGTTGGACGATCTGTCTTCTGCTTGCTTTCGGCTACTCTACCGGCCGCAATCAACACAACACACACAACACACCTCTTTTCACTTGACCAAACGCACACCAAACGGATGAGAAGAAGAAGAAGAAGATCAATACCTACCCTAATGATGATGATGATCGAACCCAAGGAGATGCAAGGATGAAGAATCGGCAAGGCTATGGAGATGGAGAGCTTGGGCGGCCAAGAGGTGTTTTGGAGAAGAAGATGGAATAACCTAATTCTATTTCATTTAACCAAATGCACCAAAACTCCACAATCCAAGGTTAACTAAGAAGTGATGCGAGAAAGAGCAACAAGAGCACCTAATGGCTCAATTGGCACACCTCTCTACAAGCTTCCCAGGAGACCCGGGTTCAAACCCGACTCTGGCACAACTTCCTTTATTTTTTACTTTTGCATCAAACCTTGCTCAAACCAAACCACAAACCCCTCCAAAAACCTACATAAAACCATCCAATAATTTTAGTAATCGGAAAGGACACAAACGACCACGACGGCCCGACCAAATTACCAAATTACCCCTAGAGCATACCTGGAAGTCCGGGAAGAAAAACCTGGGTCGTTACACTTGTGGCTTCTCGGATGGTATTTCCCGAGTCTTTTCTTCGTTGGGCCCCGATTTGTTGGTTCTTTGTTTAGGGATTTATTTGGGCCGTTGCTTTTATGTATTTGATTTGGGTTTGCTTTATTTTATGTTTAGGTTGTTTGGGTTCGATTAGAGGCTCGAGGATTGCTTGGTTGATTTGTGATTATTTTCTGCTTGTCCCGGTAAGGATTTCTTACCGTGGTTGTGTGGACCTCGCGATATATCTCGATTGTGCCTTGTATGTTTGCTTTGATTGTTATGAGCATGATAGTGATAGGCGGCTTTGTTGGATCTCTTGCTAGCATGTTTGTTGATTTTACATGTTAGTGCCATGCTAGGTTTGTTCTTCGGCAGATGCTTGTGATTCTGTTTAAGTTGTAGTATCATGCTAGGTAAACGTGATTGATGTCGGTCATTGCTCGCTAACCAGGGAATCATTGATTTACTCGGTATTCTTAGATAGCGTAGTAGGGTTTGTCATCATCCGGGCCGAGAGCGGACATAACGTACTTTGTCCCCACCGGTCGGGAGTAGAGTGAAGCATAACGTACATTGCTTCCCCGGCAAATGATGTGGATTTAGCTACCACATCGGCATAAGCCTAGTTTGTAGCTGCTAGAGCGGAACCACCGCCAGCGGTGCAAGCCTACCTTGGCGGTTCTTAGCTTCAGTCGGTGGTACAGCCGCACAGATGAGTGTCGAGGGCCTCGCACTCACTCGTGTTCGATGACACCGCTTCCGAGTCTTTAGGCATGCGTACTGACCCGCGTAGTTTGCCCTTAGGCCCCGCATTTACGCCGGTTGCGATGAGCATGCGGTGTGCGCGCAAGCACGCGCGTAGTCGCCGGTTCGGAGAGCTCCCGGGCTAATGTTCGTGAGTACACCGGTTCCTTCCCGCTTTAGAGCCGGACTTGGGTACTCTCCCGATAGTCCAGATTGTTAGCGAGGGCAAGGAGGCCCTTGAGGACACCCATTGGGATTGGCTTTTGAGCTAATCAATTGGTCGAGGAGAAAGACCCTCGAGGGTGTCGGACATCTTGGGATCGGTTTTGAGTGATCAATTGGCCGAGGAGAAAGACCCTCGGAGATGCCCCGGGATTGGTTATGAGAACCAATCATTAGGCCTAAGTAGGAGACTTCCGATGATTCCTAAGTAAGAGACTTCCGATGTTTCCAGATCTTGTTTTATGAGCTCGTTGAGCTATGATCTGTGTTGATAGCCGCTTGCTTGCATGTTGAGGTGCTAGATGACTGATGTATCGTATTGTACCCGGTTGGGGATTCTTACCGAGAGTATGTTTATACTCACCCTTATTTATCTTTCGTAACTTGGGACAACACCGGGAGGGCTAGCGGAGGGAGCTGATTGATCATGGGGAACCGCCAGGCACTCTGTCTTTTATTATTGCATTGTTTATTCAAAGATGTAGATGGACAGAGTCCTAGGGAACATTGTTTAAAACGTTGCTTAAATTGTATTGTACATTTTATTAAACATCACCGAGTTGTTTTACTTTGTTGGATTGTTTTAGATGAAAATTGTTGGTGTATGTTTTAAGGGCTCCCCCTTCTCATATGTTTTGAAAGGTTTTTAAATATGAGCTCTAAACCGCTTGTTATCATATTTAACTTGCATGCTGAGTGAGATCCCAGGTTTAGGACCATGTTTTGGGTCGGGTTCTTACACTTTTAGTGCCCTCGTAGCCAGGGTGCAGTTTGGAGTTTGCTTGCCAGAGTTTGATCCGTATGTGGATTTCAGCGGGCTAGTAGAGTGGAGCACTCTTTTTATTTGGATGTTCCCAGAGTGGAACTAGTTGACGCCACCCGAGGAGTTAGCCTGAGCTTTTGTTGAGCATCGAGTGAGATGCAAAAGTTTGCCTGAGATTTTGTGAGCATCGAGTGGGATGCAGGAGTAGGCCTTGGCATGTCTGTTGGTCGAGAAGCCAGAGATTAGGCTGCTCGAGTGTTTGGACTCCTTTGCTGAGTGCCATTGCCCCGTCACTTGGAGTGTGACTTTCCTCTGAGGGGCGTAAAGCTCGTTTAGGGCTAATTTGTGTCGTAAAGGATGTAGTGCTTGTTGGCACTAGGCTTTGAGAGGAGGCCTAGATTTGAGGCCTGTTGGCCCTTTTGTGCAGATGGTTCCTTGGCTGCCCAGAGTATAGCATCCCCGCGAGTCTTGTACCCCTTTTCCTGAGCTTGCACCTGTTTGGGTTGCATAAGAGATCTAGCTCGGTGGTAGTCAGAGGACTACAAGTATGAGGTTTTCGAGGGAAAGTAAGAGCTTTCCAGTCACCGAGAGTTGGGTACCAAAGGATCTTTGTAGAGGTCATTAAGAGCTAGCAAGTTTGAGTTCTCGCGCGTGTTGTGAGCTTCGAGCCGATTCTTTGGTAGCATGAGTCGGCTACCCTTTGAGTTACCCTAGTATGGGTAGTGTTGGCATCGTGGATGCGTGGTTGATCCAGTGTTAGAGCCATGAGTTGGATGGCTGATCGGAGCGCGCGTTTAGTGAGCACGTTGTTTTGAGGAATGTTAGCTTGGTGTGGTTTTGCGCTTGTAAGAGTAAGTTGGCCAATGTGGCTTTTCGTGGTGAGTTGGCCCCGAGTGGGTTTGAACTCTTGTTGCTCCTTGTTTGTTGTGGCTCTGTTTGGAGGCAAAAGTTGCCTGTGTGTGAGAGCCCTTGTTGGCTTTGGGTCTTAAGGGATCAAGTTGGAGTATTGTACACCCCAGTGCACTTTTGCGTAGCTCGTTCCGTGGTTTATGTTTGGAAAACCACGAGAGGTTCGTGTTGAGGAGCCGTGCTCGATCTTTGAGGTGTCAAGGCTTTAGTTCTTGGCAAGTGCCCTAGCTTTGGTCGTAAGGATGCCATGCTCGTTGGTTTGGCCGTTGGTTAAGCAAGTTTTGCTAGTTGGTCCTTGCCACAGGCAAAGTTCAGTTGGAACCGAGCAAGAGCGGTGATAGCAAAGCCGCGCGATTCGATCGTTTTGGCTAAGAGAGCTGTTCGGATCCTTACCTTGGGCGTAAGGTATGTTGAGGTTCTTGCTTTGAGTAGGAGGATGACGCCTCCTGTAGCGTTTCCGGTTCCCTTGGTTTCCAAGTTGGAGTTGGCCAGCGTAGTTGAGATGCTGGAGAAGGTTGTGCCCGTGTAGCCGGTTGTCTGTTAGATTGTTTGACGACCGTGTGTGTCTGGAGGGTGATCGGAGGATCCCTAGTTTGTGGAGAGCCTCTCCGTAGCTCGGTTTGACCCAGCGGTGTTCCTTGGGTGAGTTGCTTGCGATTTGGTAGTCTAGCAAGCTAGTGCTTGTTTGGAGTAGAGTCCGGATTGGTTCCGGAGTGGTGGCGATTGGTGCTTGGTGTTGACCAAGATTTGGTTCTCTTGATGTTTCAAGAGCTTGCTCGGTTCGAGCTGCAGGGCGTTGCCACGAGGATTTGTTCCTAGTCTGGTTGTT
Organism: Sicyos edulis; assembly: GCA_036507275.1. Taxonomy (NCBI): domain Eukaryota; kingdom Viridiplantae; phylum Streptophyta; class Magnoliopsida; order Cucurbitales; family Cucurbitaceae; genus Sicyos; species Sicyos edulis. Next base: position 30,315,161 of record CM071851.1, read on the forward strand.
TTGGGAGTTGATTCCTCCCTCGGTGGTTGAGTAAGTTCGGCTAGTTTTGGATTGGTGGTCCAATCAGTTGAGTTTCCCTTGGGTGTTGCTTCCAAGAGAGTTGGTTGATGTTTCCCTTGGGTTTGAGCAAGTCAGCGAGCGTGTGTGATGTTCGCGCCCTTTAGAGTTTTGCTTGCTTGGGGAAATCGTTCCGTTGAGGAGTCCGCGTAGCTCTGAGCCGTGTAGTTGATCGAGTAGCGCGATGGTTAGCCCAATGAGAGGGTCCTCTGCATTGTGTTGTTAGCAAGCGAAAAGTTGTTTGTCCCCGCAAGAGCGGTGGCCAGCCAGTTTAAGAGTTGAGCTTTTGCTGGTAAGTTGTTGGTTCTTGGGGTTTAAAGTTTTTCCCCCTAGTTTTCCTTGGTGGTTGAGATGCACCATGGATGCCAGCCTCGAGTATTATCTTTGGAGATAGCCTCATCAGTTCGTTTTCCTTGCAATGTTTCGAGTGTGGAGTTTCTAGTCGCAAGATGAGTTAGGCCTAAGCTAAAAGGAGGAAGTCCCTTGAGTAGCCAGTGGGACTTAGGTGTTGAGTGGTAGCTTGGAGGCAAGCTTTGCTCGTTATGAGCTTGAGTTGAGTTTCTGCTGAGCAAGCCCTTCTCGGGCTTTGTTTCTAGTTGTTGAGCTTTCGCAGTTGGCGAATAGCTGAGCCTCGATTGAGTGTGTTGGCATAGAGGTGCCGTGGCATTGGTTGGTTAGCCTTTGGGCCGCTTTCCTCAAGCCGCTGTGAGTTCTTTGGTAGCCCCCGTGAGGGTTTGGTCCTTCTTTGCTTGAGATTTTCCATGAGAGGAATGTTGGGTGTTTCCTTGCACGGCAATGTTCTCTTTGGCCGATTGCTAGTAGGTTTGCATGGAAAAGTTTGTGTTCGGCCGTTGTGAGAGGTTCTCGAGCTTGTTGGCTTGGCCGAGTGGAGCTCATGCACGGTTTTTGGCCATTTAGGGTTGGCGTGGTGAGATTTCAACTTGTGCTAGTGGGAAAAGTTTGCCTTTTGGATCAATCGCCAGCTTGGTGGTTCGATTGTTTTTCGTTAAGGCTTTAGGCAAGCCTTGTGGTTCACCGGTCTCTTGTGAAGAAAGAGTAGGCCGTTTGGTTTCTGGAACACGAGAGAGGTTCAGATTGTTTGGCCACTTGGCGTTGTGTTGAGGCGATTTGTTATCGATTGTGGGCATTCAGAGAAGTTACGCCGGTGCGTGGCGTTGAGTTTTGGAGCTTGTGCCCACCGCCGATTCTTGAGAGTAACACCGTTGAGAGGTGTTCCGTGTTGGTTTAGTGGGGTTTTGGCCGAGCCCCAAGTTTGTAGGGCTTTTGAGATCCTTGAGCGGATTGGAGCGGTGGTTAGCTTTGCCCCGTCTTTGATGGCAGATGCAAGTTTTGTGTTCCTCGTCTCTTTGTTGAGATAGTATGTATGGCATCGAGAGCATTGTGGCTTTGAGCCTTTGAGAACCCAAGAGGGTTTGGTTATCGAGAGAAGGCTAGTGTTGTTTTAGCCGAGAAGTTCGATTGGCTAAGAATCGATGGAGTATTCATAGAGTTTGTTTCGTTTTAGGACTTTCGAGGACGAAAGTCTTAAAAGGAGGGAGTATTATAACGCCCGATTTTCTTTTCCAGCCTCGTGGTGCTTCCTGTTCAGATTCAGATGGTTCGGTTGGGCCGTTAGAGTCTGCTTTTGACCCTTAGGGGTATTTTGGTCTTTTGCTCCCTGGGCGGGATTTGTGGATTTTCGGGCTTGAGGCAGCTCCCGCCTTTGTTGAGGCTTGTATGTTGGTGGTGCGAGTCCCGAGATGTTTGGGGTATTCGTTTGGGAGTTCGGTTGTGATTTGGGTTTTGGGCAAAGTGATCTTTGTTTGGGTGTTTCCTTTGGGATTCGAGCCCAGGCCCTTAGAGATGATTTGGGAGTTTGTTTTAAGTGAGAGTTATTGTTTGGAAAAGGTTGCTTCAGCCGGGTCTCGAAGGAGGAAGCCGGGAAATGGGATTTAAGGACTTTAAGACTTATTTAAATTTGGTAAGAAAATTGGTTAAGGATGGAAAGGAGGATAAAATCCCATTCTTCCTTTTAATTCCCTTTTTCCTTTTATTTTTTCCCTTTTATTTTCCAAAATCCCCAAAATTCCTTTTTCTCTCCCTTTCTCTCTCCTCCAGCCCGAGCAGCCCCTTGGTCGCCCATGCCCAGCCCTAGTCGCACCATGTCCAGCCGAGCCGCGCCCTCGCTCCAGGCCGCCCAGCTCGCCCATGCCCGTGCCGTGCCGAGCCACCCCAGCGCCCGATCGCATCGCCCTCGCCCTAGTCGCGCCGAGCCCAGATCTGCATCGCCCAGGCCATCTTCGTGTCGCCCTAGTCGCGCCAAGCCCAGATCTGCATCGCCCAGGCCATCTCCGTGTCGCCCCGGTCGCGCCGAGCCCAGATCGGCATCGCCAGTGCCGCCACCGTGTCGCCAGTCCGTGTCGAGTCGCCCGAGCCCAGCCGCGCCGAAGTCGCTTCGCCTCAGAGCTCGTCGTGCCTTCCCGAACGCCCCGAGCCCGTCGCGTCGCGTCGCCTCGCCTGGCGCGCCCGTCGCGCCGCCCTCTACCAAGCCGCGCGTGTGTCGCCGCCAGCCCGAGCTCGAGCCGCGCCCGTGCGCCCTTGCCTCGCCCCTGGCGCGCCCGTGCTGCGCCATTGACCACGCCTGCGCCCGCTGCCCAGCGCAGGCCCAGCGCCCAACCAGTGCTCTTACTGCGCCCGGCTGCACTGTTGTGTGTCTTGGTTGGCCCGAGCCTTGTGGCTTCTCGATGGTATTTCCCAGTCTTTTTCTTCGTTGGGCCCCAATTTGTTGGTCTTTGTTTAGGGATTTATTTGGGCATTTTTATGTATTTGATTTGGGTTTGCTTTATTTTATGTTTAGGTTGTTTGGGTTCGATTAGAGGCTCGAGGATTGCTTGGTTGATTTGTGATTATTTTCTCGCTTGTCCCGTAAGGATTTCTTACCGTGGTTGTGTGGACCCTACGATATATCTCGATTGTGCCTTGTATGTTTGCTTGATTGTTATGAGCATGATAGTGATAGGCGACTTTGTTTGATCTCTTGCTAGCATGTTTGCTTGATTTTACATGTTAGTGCCATGCTAGGTTTGTTCTTCCAAAGATGCTTGTGATTCCCGCTTAAGTTGTAGTATCATGCTAGGTAAATGTGATTGATGTCGGTCATTGCTTGCTAGCCAGAATCATTGATTTACTCGGTATTCTTAGATAGCGTAGTAGGGTTTGTCATCATCCGGGTGAGAGCGGACATAACGTGCTTTGTCCCCACCGGTCGGGAGTAGATCGAAGCATAACGTACATTGCTTCCCCGGCGCAAATGATGTGGATGTAGCTACCACATCGGCATAAGCCTAGTTTGTAGCTGCTAGAGCGGAACCACGCTAAGCGGTGCAAGCTGCGCTTGGCGGTTCTTAGCTTCGTGTCGGTGGTACAGTACGCACGAGATGAGTGCCGAGGGCCTCGCACTCTGTGTTCGGTGACACCGCTTCCGAGTCTTTAGGCATGCGTACGACCGCGTAGTTTGCTCTTAGGCCCCGCATTTACGCCGGTTGCGGATGAGCATGCGGTGTCTTGCGCACACAGCGTTAGTCGCCGGTCGGAGAGCTCCCCGAGCTAATGTTCGTGAGTACACCATTCCTTCCGCTTTAGAGCGATGCGGGTACTCTCTCGATAGTCCAGTTGTTAGCGCGAGGTAAGAGGCCCTTGAGGACACCCATTGGGATTGGCTTTTGAGCTGATCATATGGTCGAGGAGAAAGACCCTCGAGGGTGTCGGGCATCTTTGGGATCGATTTTGAGTGATCAATTGGCCGAGGAGAAAGACCCTCGGAGATGTCCCGGGATTGGTTATGAGAACCAATCATTAGGCCTAAGTAGGAGACTTCCGATGATTCCGGAAGTAAGAGACTTAGATGTTTCCGCATCTTGTTTTATGAGCTCGTTGAGCTATGATATGTGTTGATAGTGTTCGCTTGCATGTTGAGGTGCTAGATGACTGATGTATCGTATTGTACCCCCAGTTGGGGATTCTTCACTGAGTATGTTTATACTCACCCTTATTTATCTTTCGTAACTTGGGACAACACTAGGAGGGCTAGCGGAGGAGCCGATTGATCATGGGGAACCGCCGGCACTCTGTCTTTTATTATTGCATTGTTTATTCAAAGATGTAGATGGACAGAGTCCTAGGGGAACATTGTTTAAAACGTTGCTTAAATTGTATTGTACATTTTATTAAACACTTGCCGAGTTGTTTTACTTTGTTGGATTGTTTTAAATGAAAATTGTTGGTTATGTTTTAAGGGCTCCCCCTTCTCATATGTTTTGAAAGGTTTTTAAATATGAGCTCTAAACCGCTTGTTATCATATTTAACTTGCATGCTTTGAGTGAGAACCCGTGTTTAGGACCATGTTTTGGGTCGGGTCCTTACAGCTTGGTATCGAGCACGAGTCATAGATTCTGTAGACTAACTTTGCTTTGTAGGTTGTTGTTCCCATGATCATCGGCACTCCACGGCCACCAGTTTTGTCTCGAGTTCAATTAAGTTAAGCGGTAAGAATTTACAATACTTTTCTTCTAGCTTTTATGCCCCGTGTAGAGTTGTGGAGCGGAGACGCAGCGAGTTTCGACTCGTTGTTGGTTTGGGCTTAGAGCGCCATCATGCCAACTTTTCCGCAGATGCGAGTAGTTTGATGAGCGGTGAGAGCCCCAGTGTGGGCGATTTTGATGCTTTGTGCGATCGCGAGTATGTTGATTGCACTCTGAGGGAGGCGGATTTGACTCCCATAGGCCATTTATGGCCCGGTTGTTGGTTTCTCCCCTAGTGAGAGGGTGGAGGTGCCTTGTGCGGTCGCCAAGATATGTTGATTGCACTCGAGGAGCAGGACACTTGGCATGTCCGACCGAGGAGTTGAACCGATCGTGTTGATGTTGAGGCCGCGTCCCGTGGTTGTTTAACCCGTTGGCGAGTTGGCCCCGGCGATTGAGTTGCCTAGAGGAGGGGGAAGAGGCTAGCACGCCTCGTAGTATGACTCCTTGAGCGAGTGTGCTCCACCCATGAGAGGTTGATGGCGTGTCTTTAGCTATCGAGAGCAAAGACCAGTGCGCAGATTTGTAGCGCGTAGTGAGGAGTCTCGGGCACAGATAACCCAAATGACAGAGTTTGTTTCAAAGATTTTTCCCCAGCTCTCTTGTAGCCCGGAGGTTCCCGGAGGGCATGATCAGCAAGTTTATGCGATTGAGTTTGTTGGCGTTGATGGAGCCGCCCGGTTTGGCAAGTGGATGCCTGTAGAGCTCGATGTATTAGAAAGTCCTACTACTAGTAGTAAAGCGGTTGGCCAGGTTTGAGTTTAGCATCCGTGTGTTGGGATGTCCTGCTGTTCAGAGGCCGAGGTGTGCCGTCCCCGTCTTTATTTGGTACAAAGAGTTGGTGGTGGTAGTCCCTTGAGAGAGGGGACTAGCGAGTCTCCACCGATCGCGCCGATTGATTGGCAAGTTGCCGTGTTAGTGGCTTGAGGCGGATGTAGAGACATCATGCCCCTTGCAAGCATGCCGTTGTTGTGCAGCCAGTTCTTTTAGTGCCCTCGTAGCTAGGGTGCAGTTTGGAGTTTGCTTGCCAGGGTTTGATCCGTATGTGGATTTCAGCGGGCTAGTAGAGTGGAGCACTCTTTTTATTTGGATGTTCCCAGAGTGGAACTAGTTGACGCCACCCGAGGAGTTAGCCTGAGCTTTTGTTGAGCATCGAGTGAGATGCAAAAGTTAGCTGAGATTTTGTGAGCATCGAGTGGGATGCGAGGAGTAGGCCTTGGCATGTCTGTTGGTCGAGAGCCGGAGAGATTAGGCCGCTCGAGTGTTTGGACTCCTTTGCTGAGTGCCATTGCCCCGTCACTTGGAGTGTGACTTTCCTCTGAGGGGCGTAAAGCTCGTTTAGGGCTAATTTGTGTCGTAAAGGATGTAGTGCTTGTTGGCACTAGGCTTTGAGAGGAGGCCTAGATTTGAGGCTGTTGGCCCTTTGTGCGAGATGGTTCCTTGGTGCCTGCAGTATAGCATCCCCGCGAGTCTTGTACCCCTTTTCCGAGCTTGCACTGTTTGGGTTGCATAAGAGATCTAGCTCGGTGGTAGTCGAGGACTACAAGTATGAGGTTTTCGAGGGAAAGTAAGAGCTTTCGAGGGTCACCGAGTTGGGTACCAAAGGATCTTTGTAAGGTCATTAAGAGCTAGCAAGTTTGAGTTCTCGCTTTGTGTTGTGAGCTTACAGCCGATTCTTTGGTAGCATGAGTCGGCTACCCTTTGAGTTACCCTAGTATGGGTAGTGTTGGCATCATGGATGCGTGGTTGATCCAGATGTTAGAGCCATGAGTTGGATGGCTGATCGGAGCGCGCTTAGTGAGCACGTTGTTTTGAGGAATGTTAGCTTGGTGTGGTTTTGCGCTTGTAAGAGTAAGTTGGCCAATGTGGCTTTTCGTGGTGAGTTGGCCCCGAGTGGGTTTGAACTCTTGTTGCTCCCTTGTTTGTTGTGGCTCTGTTTGGAGGCAAAAGTTGCCACAATGTGAGAGCCCTTGTTGGCTTTGGGTCTTAAGGGATCAAGTTGGAGCCGTACACACCCGGTGCACTTTTGCGTAGCTCGTTCGTGGTTTATGTTTGGAAAACCACGAGAGGTTCGTGTTGAGGAGCCGTGCTCGATCTTTGAGGTGTCAAGGCTTTAGTTCTTGGCAAGTGCCCTAGCTTTGGCTGTAAGGATGCCATGCTCGTTGCCGGGCTGTTGGTTAAGCAAGTTTTGCTAGTTGGTCCTTGCCCTGGGCAAAGTTCAGTTGGAACTGAGCAAGAGCGGTGATAGCAAAGCCGCGCAGTTTCTGATCGTTTTGGCTAAGAGAGATGTTTGGATCCTTACCTTGGGCAGAAGGTATGTTGAGGTTCTTGCTTTGAGTAGGAGGATGACGCCTCCTGTAGCGTTTCCGGTTCCCTTGGTTTCCAAGTTGGAGTTGGCCAGCGTAGTTGAGATGCTGGAGAAGGTTGTGCCCGTGTAGCCGGTTGTCTGTTAGATTGTTTGACGACCGTGTGTGTCGGAGGGTGATCGGAGGATCCCTAGTTTGTGGAGAGCCTCTCTAGAGCTCAGTTTGACCCAGGCAGTGTTCCTTGGGTGAGTTGCTTGCAGATTTGGTAGTCTAGCAAGCTAGTGCTTGTTTGGAGTAGAGTCCGGATTGGTTCCGGAGTGGTGGCTAGTTGGTGCTTGGTGTTGACCAAGATTTGGTTCTCTTGATGTTTCAAGAGCTTGCTCGCTTCGAGCTGCAGGGCGTTGCCACGAGGATTTGTTCCTAGTCCGGTTGTTTTGGGAGTTGATTCCTCCCTCGGTGGTTGAGTAAGTTCGGCTAGTTCTAGATTGGTGGTCCAATCAGTTGAGTTTCCCTTGGGTGTTGCTTCCAAGAGAGTTGGTTGATGTTGCCCTTTTGTTTGAGCAAGTCAGCGAGCGTGTGTGATGTTCGCTGCCCTTTAGAGTTTTGCTTGCTGGGAAATCGTTCCCGTTGAGGAGTCAGCGTAGCTCCCGAGCCGTGTGTAGTTGATCGAGTAGCGCGATGGTTAGCCCAATGAGAGGGTCCTGCATTGTGTTGTTAGGAAGCGAAAAGTTGTTTGTCCTCGCAAGAGCGGTGGCCAGCCAGTTTAAGAGTTGAGCTTTTGCTGGTAAGTTGTTGGTTCTTGGGGTTTAAAGTTTTTCCCCTTAGTTTTCCTTGGTGGTTGAGTTGCACCATGGATGCCAGCCTCGAGTATTATCTTTGGAGATTGCCTCATCGATTCGTTTTCCTTGCAATGTTTCAGTGTGGAGTTTCTAGTCGCAAGATGAGTTAGGCTGAGCTAAAAAGGAGGAAGTCCCTTGAGTAGCCAAAGTGGGACTTAGGTGTTGAGTGGTAGCTTGGAGGCAAGCTTTGCTCGTTATGAGCTTGAGTTGAGTTTCTGCGAGCAAGCCCTTCTCGGGCTTTGTTTCTAGTTGTTGAGCTTTCGCGAGCTGGCGAATAGTGAGCCTCGATTGAGTGTGTTGGCACAGAGGTGCCGTGGCATTGGTTGGTTAGCCTTTGGGCCGCTTTCCTCAAGTTTGTTGTGAGTTGTTGGTAGCCCCGTGAGGGTTTGGTCCTTCTTCCGAGATTTTCCATGAGAGGAATGTTGGGTGTTTCCTTGCACGGCAATGTTCTCTTTGGCCGATTGCTAGTAGGTTTGCATGGAAAAGTTTGTGTTCGGCCGTTGTGAGGCTCCAGGTTGTTGGCTTGGCCGAGTGGAGCTCATGCTCTGGTTTTTGGCCATTTAGGGTTGGCCGTGGTGAAGTTTCAACTTGTGCTAGTGGGAAAAGTTTGCCTTTTGGATCAATCGCCGATTGGTGGTTCGATTGTTTTTCGTTAAGGCTTTAGGCAAGCCTTGTGGTTCGGCCGGTCTCTTGTGAAGAAAGAGTAGGCCGTTTGGTTTCTGGAACCCGAGAGGTTCAGTTGTTTGGCCACTTTGGCGTTGTGTTGAGGCGATTTGTTATCGATTGTGGGGCATTCAGAGAAGTTACGCCGGTGCGTGGCGTTGAGTTTTGGAGCTTGTGCCCACCTGCCGCTTTGAGAGTAACACCGTTGAGAGGTGTTCCGTGTTGGTTTAGTGGGGTTTTGGCCGAGCCCCAAGTTTGTAGGGCTTTTGAGATCCTTGAGCGGATTGGAGCGGTGGGTTAGCTTTGCCCCGTCTTTGACAAAGAAGCAAGTTTTGTGTTCCTCGTCTCTTTGTTGAGATAGTATGTGCGCATCGAGAGCATTGTGGCTTTGAGCCTTTGAGAACCCAAGAGGGTTTGGTTATCGAGAGAAGGGCTAGTGTTGTTTTAGCCGAGAAGTTCGATTGGCTAAGAATCGGTGGAGTATTCATAGAGTCAGTTTCGTTTTAGGACTTTCGAGGACGAAAGTCTTAAAAGGAGGGAGTATTGTAACGGCCCGATTTTCTTTTCAGTTCTTCGTGGTGCTTCCTGTTCGATTCGGTGGTGGTTCGGTTGGGCCGTTAGAGCTATTTTGACCCTTAGGGTATTTTGGTCTTTTGCTCCCGGGCAGATTTGTGGATTTTCGGGCTTCGAGGCAGCTCCCGCCTTTGTTGAGGCTTGTATGTTGGTGGTGGCTGCGAGTCCCTAGAGATGTTTGGGGTATTCGTTTGGGAGTTCGGTTGTGATTTGGGTTTTGGGCAAAGTGATCTTTGTTTGGGTGTTTCCTTTGGGATTCGAGCCAGTGCCCTTAGAGATGATTTGGGAGTTTGTTTTAAGTGAGAGTTATTGTTTGGAAAAGGTTGCTTCACTAGGGTCTCGAAGGAGGAAGCGGAAATGGGATTTAAGGACTTTAAGACTTATTTAAATTTGGTAAGAAAATTGGTTAAGGATGGAAAGGAGGATAAAATCCCATTTTTCCTTTTAATTCCCTTTTTCCTTTTATTTTTTCCCTTTTATTTTCCAAAATCCCCAAAATTCCTTTTTCTCTCCCTTTCTCTCTCCTCCAGCCCGAGCAGCCCCTTGGTCGCCCATGCCCAGCCCTAGTCGCACCATGTCCAGCCGAGCCGCGCCCTCGCTCCAGGCCGCCCAGCTCGCCCATGCCCGCGCCCGTCTGCGAGCCACCCCCCAGCCCCGATCGCATCGCCCTCGCCCTAGTCGCGCCGAGCCCAGATCAGCGCTCGCCTGAGCCATCTCCGTGTCGCCCTAGTCGCGACGAGCCCAGATCTGCATCGCCCAGGCCATCTCCGTGTCGCCTTGGTCGCGCCGAGCCCAGATCGGCATCGCCCAGGCCGTCACCGTGTCGCCCAGGTCCGTGTCGAGTCGCCCGAGCCCTGGCCGCACCGAGTTGATCGCCCCTGTAGGTCGTCGTGCCTTCCCGAGCGCCCCCGAGCCCGTCGCGTCGCGTCGCTTAGCGCTGCCTGTCCGCCCGCCCTCCTCGCTGCAGCCGCGCGTGTGTGTCGCCCAGTAGAGCTCGAGCCGCGCCGCGCCCTTGCCTCGCCCAGTGCGCCGGTGCTGCGCCAGGCGCTACCCCCCTACGCCCGGTGCCCAGCGCTGTGCCCAGCGCCCAACCACTCTTGCTCTTCTGCGCCCGCCTGCTGTGTGTCTTTGGTTGGCCCGAGCCTTGTGGCTTCTCGGATGGTATTTCCCGAGTCTTTTCTTCGTTGGTCCCCGATTTGTTGGTTTCTTTGTTTAGGGATTTATTTGGGCTGTTTTATGTATTTGATTTGGGCCGCTTTATTTTATGTTTAGGTTGTTTGGGTTCGATTAGAGGCTCGAGGATTGCTTGGTTGATTTGTGATTATTTTCTGCTTGTCCTGTAAGGATTTCTTCTGAGTGGTTGTGTGGACCTGCGATATATCTCGATTGTGCCTTGTATGTTTCTTTGATTGTTATGAGCATGATAGTGATAGGCGACTTTGTTTGATCTCTTGCTAGCATGTTTGCTTGATTTTACATGTTAGTGCCATGCTAGGTTTGTTCTTCCAAAGATGCTTGTGATTCCTGCTTAAGTTGTAGTATCATGCTAGGTAAATGTGATTGATGTCGGTCATTGCTTGCTAGCCAGAATCATTGATTTACTCGGTATTCTTAGATAGCGTAGTAGGGTTTGTCATCATCCGTAGGCCGAGAGCGGACATAACGTACTTTGTCCCCACCGGTCGGGAGTAGAGCGAAGCATAACGTACATTGCTTCCCCGGCAACCGATGTGGATGTAGCTACCACATCGGCATAAGCCTAGTTTGTAGCTGCTAGAGCGGAACCACGCCAGCGGTGCAAGCTCGCCTTGGCGGTTCTTAGCTTCGTGTCGGTGGTGCAGTGCCGCAGATGAGTGCCGAGGGCCTCGCACTCACCGTGTTCGGTGACACCGCTTCCGAGTCTTTAGGCATGCGTACGACCCGCGTAGTTTGCCCTTAGGCCCCCGCATTTACGCCGGTTGCGAGATGAGCATGCGGTGTGCGCGCGCGCACACGCGTTAGTCGCCGGCCGGAGAGCTCCCGGGCTAATGTTCGTGAGTACACCGCCTTCCAGCTTTAGAGCGCATCATGGTACTCTCTCGATAGTCCAGTTGTTAGCGAGGGTAAGAGGCCCTTGAGGACACCCATTGGGATTGGCTTTTGAGCCGATCATATGGTCGAGGAGAAAGACCCTCGAGGTGTCGGGCATCTTTGGGATCGATTTTGAGCTTATCAATTGGCCGAGGAGAAAGACCCTCGGAGATGTCCCGGGATTGGTTATGAGAACCAATCATTAGGCCTAAGTAGGAGACTTCCGATGATTCCGAAGTAAGAGACTTCCGATGTTTCGAATCTTGTTTTATGAGCTCGTTGAGCTATGATCTGTGTTGATAGTTTGTTGGCTTGCATGTTGAGGTGCTAGATGACTGATGTATCGTATTGTACCCCGGTTGGGGATTCTTACTGAGTATGTTTATACTCACCCTTATTTATCTTTCAGGTAACTTGGGACAACACTAGGAGGGCTAGCGGAGGGAGCTGATTGATCATGGGGAACCGCCGGCACTCTGTCTTTTATTATTGCATTGTTTATTCAAATGTAGATGGACAGAGTCCTAGGGGAACATTGTTTAAAACGTTGCTTAAATTGTATTGTACATTTTATTAAACACTGGCCAGGTTGTTTTACTTTGTTGGATTGTTTTAAATGAAAATTGTTGGTTATGTTTTAAGGGCTCCCCCTTCTCATATGTTTTGAAAGGTTTTTAAATATGAGCTCTAAACCGCTTGTTATCATATTTAACTTGCATGCTGAGTGAGAACCCAGGTTTAGGACCATGTTTTGGGTCGGGTTCTTACAATTTAAGCAAAGCCAACAAAGTAAAACAAGCCTAGCCAGTGTTTATAAAATCATACAATACAATTTAAACAACTTTTAAAAACGTCCCCCTAAGACTCCTGTCCGTCTACATGCTGAACAAATTATGCAAACAATAAAAGACAGAGTGCCGACGGCTCCCATGATCAATCAGCTCCCTCCGCTAGCCGTCCTGGTCTTTGTCCGGTTACACGTGGAAAACAACAAAAATAAGGGTGAGTATAAACATACTCAGTAAGAATCCCCAACCGGGGTACAATACGATACATCAGTCATCTAGCACCCTATGTAACGACCCAACCCGAAAGGGTTCTAAAATAGGCTGTTACCTCAATGCATGCATTCAAATCTACAGAAAATTCGCAAGAGGGTGTTCGGATTCTAAGTAAAAACTAAAACATAAAACATCCATTTAAAAAGTTAACATAATTTCATGAAACTCATCCCCTGTTTCCAAGCACTGTTCCCAAGACAAATACATTTACAAAACTTACTCGATCGAGAGATTTATTTAAAACATACAAACTTTACAACAATGCTAGAATCCGGAAATACATTGAAACACACCTAGGCTCCGTGCCCAAATACATGCATTCAGAGAACATTTAAATCATAACATAAACATAAGACTCAAAGTTGAACAACGGGTTTCCATGATCACAGCTCCTCCTCCAGCCATCCTGTCTCGCACCTTCGTTACTTGTGGAAAACCATAAAAATAAGGGTGAGTAACGAATTACTTAGTAAGAATACCCAACCAGGGTACAATACGATATAATCAGTCATCTAGTACCAAAGCATGCAAGCAAACAGCTACCAACACAGATCATAGCTCAACGAGCTCATAAAACAAGATCTGGAGTCATCGGAAGTCTCTTTCTTCCGGCCTAGGGATTGGATACACTGACCAATCCTGGACATCACCGAGGTATCTGTCACTCGGGAGGAATACACTGATCCCTAGAATGTCCTCAAGGGCCTCCTTGCCCTTGCACTAATCTGGACTTACGGGAGAGTACCCGAAGTCAGGCTCTAACGGAAGGAATGGTGTACTCACGACATTAGCCAGGGGGAGCTCTCCGAACCGGCAACTAACGCGTGTGCGCGCACACCGCATGCTCTGCTCTCTGCAACCGGCGTTAATCGCGGGGACTAAGGGCAAACTACGCGGGCGAATGCACGCATGCCTATGACTTCGAAGCGGTGTCACCGATCACGCGATGGCGCGAGGCCCTCGACCCTCATCTGTGCAGCATGATCCACCGACCTGAAGCTAAGAACCGGCCAGGGCAGGCTTACACCGATGGCAGGGTTCCGCTCTAGCAGGCTACAAACTAGGCTATGCCGAAATGGGTAGCTAATTCCACAACCGGCGGGTCGGGGGGGAAGCAAGATACGTTATGTTGCGCACACTTTACCCCCGACCTGAGCTAAATTCACCTTGGCGACCGGGGGGGAAGCAAGATACGTTATGCTGAGCACACTTTACTCCCGATCAGTGGGGACAAAGTACGTTATGTCCGCTCAGCCTCTGGATGATGACAAACCCTACAACTCTATCTAAGAGTACAAAGTAAAAAGCAATGATTCCTGGCTAGCAAACAAAGACCGACATCAATCACACTAACCTAGCATGATACTACGAGCTTAAGCAGGAATCATAAGCATGCTGGCAGAACAAACCTAGCATGGCACTAACATGTAAAATCAGGCGAACATGCTAGCAAGAATTCAATCAAACAGCTCTATCTCTATCATGCTCATAAGAGTCAGCAAACAAGCAAGGCATATCATGAAAAATATCGCAGGCCCCACACAACTCAGGTAAGAAATCCTTACCTGGTCGGAAGGCAACAACACACAATAAAAATAACTGCGATCGAACCCGAGCAACCTATATTGTAAGGACCCGACCCAAGAAACGGTCTCTAACCTAAGGTCCATACTTAGGATGCATGATTAAGAATATAAACATCATTCAGAGTCGGAAGTTTAAAACTTTGCAATAAACATTTTTAAAACAAAACCATGATTTCAATTAAATAAAATAGGTAAATGACTGATCAGTACTTTCTTAAAACAATTCAAAGGAAAACGGTACGAGAACATAAAATAGTTTGAGTGCTTTTTCCTAGGGACCCAAGTCCCACTACATGCTAAATCATTAAGGAAAACATTTAAAGAAACGTGCGATCCAGTCGGTCACCGTCCATGATCATCGAGCCGCTTCCTCCTAGCCATCCACCTCTGTCCCCAAGTTACAGGAAGTCACAGAAAATAAGGGTGAGCAACAAGTTACTCAAGAAGAATCCCCAATCGGGGTACAATACGAAATCATCTCATTTAGCACATGGGCAAGCAACCATACAAAGACTTAGAGCGCGGCACGGTTGGTTAGGCTATGGGCTATTTCTAGGCGAGCCTATTCAAGGGCTCCCATCAACAGATCCCTCCTAGGTCCTACGCTTGGATGCCCTTCGGCCTTACACAATCTAGGACTCGGTGATGCCCAGTGGGGGCCTTACACACTTAGGACACAAAGATGCCCAGTGGGGCCTTACACACTTAGGATGCCCATCGGGCCTTACACCTTCGATGATCGGTGATGCCCAGTGGGCCTTACACACCTAGGATGCCCATAGGGCCTTACACCTCCGTAATCGGTGATGCCCAAAGTGGGCCTTACACACCTAGGATGCCCTTAGGCCTTACACCTCCGAATCGGTGATGCCCTGGTGGGCCTTACACACCTAGGATGCCCTTAGGGCCTAACACCTCGAGAATCGGTGATGCCGGTGGGCCTTACACACCTAGGATGCCCATAGGGCCTTACACCTCCGAGATGTCCATCGGGTCTTGCCCAGCGGGACCCCAAACTAGTTACCTCTACGGCCCTCTAAACTTTACATCACACATCTAACCGTAACTTGGATCTAGCAAAGATACAATAGGCGGCATGAGTCTATCAAGATAGGAATGCCTAGCATGGAACTAACGGGATGTAAACATGTCACGAACATGAATCAAAAGAAAACATGAAACCTATCACTAGAAATTCATATAATTCTGATGAATCGCGTGCTATCAACTATTCGCGGGGTCCACACAACCCCGTAAGAATCCTTACGGAAATAAGTGGAGGTTGATTATCCCGAATCGAATAACGACCCTCGAGCTTTTAAGTGAACTCGAGCAACCTAAGCAAGCAATAAATTATCCTAATTAATAAACAAAGATCGAAAATCGGGACGTCCAAAGGGTGGAGGTTCGAAATTTACCAACCGAGAAGGCACACGTCTCGGCGGCAATGTAAAGACCCAACCCAAAATGGAACTAAATCTAGGTCTTTACTCAAAGATGCAAATTTAAAACATAAAAGGACCCAAATGGCCGGTCGGATTAAAAGCTTTTCAAACACATGAGCGGAAAACAATCAAAACAAAGTAAACATTCATTAGGCAAAACGAACCATTTAAATTAAAACGATGGATCGATCAAGACTTTCCTTAAAAACATAAAATAGTTCAAATCATAGTTTTCCCTACGGACCTAAGTCCAACTACATGCTGAAATCCAAAAAGTAAAATAAGACACGACAGAGTGTCAAGAAGATCCATGATCTCCCACTCTCTCCGCTAGCCACCTCTGGTCTTGTCCCAAGTTACCTGTGGAAGAAACCACGATAAGGGTGAGTATAAACATACTCGGTAGAAGAACCCCGACCGTAGTGCGATACGATGCAATCTATCATCTAGCAACCTAGTACACATGCCACAATTATCAACACGGATCTTAGCTCAACGAGCTCACAAGGCAAATCCGGAATCCTCGGAAGTCTCCTACTTCCGGCCTAATGATTGGTTCTCAAACCAATCCCGGGACATCTCCAAGGGTCTTTCTCCCTTGGCCAATTGATCAGCTCAAAAACCGATCCCAAGATGTCCGACACCCTCGAGGGTCTTTCTCCCTCGACCAATTGATTAACTCAAAAGTTAATCCCAAAGGGGTGTCCTCAAGGGTCTCTTACCCTCGCTATAAATCTGGACTATCGGGAGAGTACCCGAAGTCTGGCTCTAAACAAGAAGAAACTGGTGTACTCACGAACATTAGCCCGGGAGCTCTCGAATCGGCTACTACTTAACGCTGTCTTGCGCGCGACACCGCATGCTCTTCTTCGCAACCGGCGTAAATGCGGGGGCCTAAGGGCAAACTACGCGGGCCAGCACGCATGCCTAAGACTCGGAAACGGTGTCACCGATCACGAGGTGCGAGGCCCTCGGCACTCATCTGCATGCGACTGTACCACCGACTGGAAGCTAAGAACCGCCCAGGTAGGCTTGCACCGCTGGCGGGGTTCCGCTCTAGCGGGCTACAAACTAGGCTTATGCCAATGAGGTAGCTAATCCTCACCGCCGCCGGGGAAGCAAGGTACGTTATGCTTCGCTCTACTCCCGACCGGTGGGGACAAGGTACGTTATGTCCGCTCTCAGCCTCTAGATGATGACAAACCCTAACATACTAGTTTAGACTACCAAGTACGTGATTCCTGGCTAACATTCACAAAGACATCTATCATACATAGCCTAGCATGATGCTACGTGTTTAAAGCGGAATTTCAAGCATCTTTGGAAGAACAAACCTAGCATGGCACTAACATGTACAACAAGGCAAAACATGCTAGCAAGAATTTAATCATTAGCTATCCTATCCACTAACATGCTCATAAAGGTAAACAAGCATACAAGGCACAATTAAGAAAGCATAGCAGGGTCCACACAACCACGGTAGGAAGTCCTTACCTGGAAACAAGTGGAGAATAGCTATCACCACCAAAAAGACCCTCGAGCTTAATACGAACTCGAGCAACCTAGGCATAATTAAAGCATCCTAAGTAAATACATACAAAGAGCGGAAGCTTAGGAAACACAAAGGGATTGGTTCGGGAATTACCACCGAAGAAGACACGGGCCTCGGCGTGAGGAGGGTGGCTTGGGCGTTCTTTGGTGCGGGCAAGCGCCGCGCTGGCGCTGGCGCTGGCGCGCGACACGCCGAGCGGACGCGCGCAGGCGCGCAGCGTGCGCAGGTGTCAAGGCGACGCGCGAGCGAGCAGCGGCTCATTGGCTGGCGCGCGCGCGCGAGGGGTCGCATTGGCGGTGGGGCGCGCGGCGCGGTCGTACTGAGCGGCGGCAGCAGGCGGCGCGCGCGCTGGCTGCGTTGCGGCACACTGTCGACCACGAGCGACGTCCGAGGCGGTCTTTGGCGCTACGGCGACGTCGGCGGCGATGGGGTGCGGCGGTGGTGGGCTGCTGGTGGTGCGGCGAGCGTCAGCTGGTGGGCGAAGCGGGGCAAGGCGGCGTGGTGCAGTGCGGCGCAGGGCTGTGCGGCAGCAGGGTCGCGGGGCGGGGTGGTGCGTGCGGCTAGGGTTGGGTGGCTCGGGGGTGGCTCGATGGTGTGGCTAGGGCTGCTCGGCTAGGGTTTTAGGAGAGAGAGAGAGAGAGAGAGAGAGAGAGAGAGAGAGAGAGAGAGAGAGAGAGAGAGAATGTGGCTCTAAGGGGAAAATTAGGGGTTTCTTGATTTTCCTTCTTTTCCTTATTTTTAAATAGGTTAGGAGACCTAAATTCCTTTCCCAAGGCTTTTCTCTTGCGGGTCCCGGCTAAAGGAATTCTTTTCTCTTTTTCTTTTTAATTAAGACTCTTTTCTTAACACTCCACATTCACCATTTAGGGCAAGGCTCAAATCCCAAAAGATTCAATTAATTTTCCAATTAATTTTGTTATTAACCAGGAAGGAAAACGGGGCCGTTACAATACTCCCCCCTTAAAAGACTTTCGTCCCCGAAAGTCCTAAGACTGGAACAACTCCGGGTAATGAGTCCTCATCTCATCCTCTAGCTCCCACGCTTCCTCTCGCCTCCGATGCCTCCAAAGAACCTTTACTAAACTTATCTCTCGGTTGCGCAATACCTTGCGCTCATAAGCCAAAATTTGCACGGGCTTCTCCTCAAAGGATAAATCTTTACTCAACTCTAGGGGCTCATGCTCTAGCACATGCGAAGGATCTGCCACGCACGTTCTCAACATCGAAACGTGGAACACATTATGCACCACGACAAAGACGGGGTAAAGCTAACCGATAGGCCACTTTGCTCCGATCCGCTCAAGGATCTCAAAAGGCCCTACAAACTCGGGCTCGGCTTGCCTCGCTTTCCAAACCTTAACACCCCACGCATAGGTGCTACTTTCGGGAAAACATGTTGACCCACCTCAAACTCCAAGTCTCTACGCCTCACATCGGCGTAACTTTTCTCGCCTACTTTGTCTTTGTCAACATGCGAGTCTTTATCTTCGCGCTGCGTCGTTCGTCATCCGGCAACTCGGGTCCCGTAACCTCGTCTGTCACCAACCTCCTCCCGAACACCGGGATCTGCAGCGCTTACCATACAACGCCTCGAATGGGGCCATCTCGAATAGTCGCTTTGATAAGCGTTGTTGTAAGCGAACTCCATCAAAATGCACAGTCATCGGTCCCAATCGCACGGGAAGTCCAAGACACAGGCTCTCAACATGTCTTCCAGAATCCGATTCACCCTCTCGATCGACCATCGGTTTGAGGGTGGAAGGCGATCTTTGAATCGCACTCGCTTCCCAAACCCTTCTGGAGCGCTCTCCAGAAGCGAGATGTGAACCGAGAATCCCGATCTGATACTATCTTTGCGGGTACCCCGTGGTACCGCACAATCTGCTCAAGGAACAACTGTGCCCACTGTTCCACGGTATAACTAATCTTCCCGGGAATAAAGTGTGCACTCTTGGTCAGCCGGTCCACTACTACCCAGACCTGAGTGAACCCTCTCGGTGTCCTCGGCAACCCGCAGATAAAATCCATCGAAATCTCATCCCACTTCCACATGTGGAACACTTAACTACCGCAATAAACCTGCGCGGTTTTACATGCGGGGGCCTTCACTTGTTGACAAGTGAGACACCGGCTAACAAACTCCGCTATGTCTCGCTTCATGCCCATCCACCAGAACGTTTGCTTGAGATCCTGGTACATCTTGTTACCACCTGGGTGCCAAGTGAATGGGGAACTATGTGCCTCGGCGAGCAACTCTGCTCGAACCTCTGCGTCATCCGGGACGCACAATCGACCTCGGTACCTCAAGCCTTCGTCTGGTGCCACAACAAAGTCGAAATCGCCATCGCCCTTAACCCTCTCGAGCAATCTCCTCAACTTGGGATCACTCGGTGATCGTCGATGATCCTCTCTGCTTAAGCGACGGTGAACCGATAGTTGGGCTACCACAGCGGTAACCTCTCCCAACAAGACTGCAATCTGGGGTTCGCTCAAACTCTTTCCGCAATTCAACTTGGGTGCTCAAAGCAAAGGCTGCTTTGAATGCGACGTCTTCCTACTCAGTGCATCACCCACAACATTGGCTTTTCCGATGATACAAAATCTCACGATCGTAGTCCTTTACTAACTCGAGCCACCTCCTCTCCGCTCATGTTCAACTCCTTCGAGTGAAGAAATATTTGAGGCTCGGTGATCCGTGAACAAGCTGAATCCTCTCACCATATAAGTAATGCCTCCAAATCTTTAGAGCAAAAACAAGCTGCAGCCAACTCCATATCATGAGTTGGGTAGTTCTTCTCATAAGGCTTCAATCACGGAAGCATACGCTATCACCTTCCCATGCCGCATCAACACACAAACCTAAACCATACTTGGAAGCATCACTATAAACTACGAAACCTCCTGTTCCTTCCGGAATCGCCAACACAGTCTTTGTCGTCAAGGTGAGCTTTAAGGTGGGCAAAACTTTCCTCACATCTAGCATCCCAAACAAAGTCAACACCCTTCTTGGTCGACGGGTTAGGGTGCCGCCTTTAGCGGAAAAGTCTTTCACGAAACGCCGGTAATAACTCGCTGCACCCAAAAGTCTGCGAATCTCGGCGACCGTCGTCTTGGTCCGCCCATGAGCTAATCGCCTCTATCTTTGCGGGGTCTACCGCTATACCATCTGCCGACACGATATGTCCAAGGAAGGCTACTCTCTCTAGCCAAAATTCACACTTAGAGAACTTTGCGAACAAGCTGGTTCTCACGCAATCTTTGTCAAAACTTGCCTCAAATGCGAAGCATGGTCCTCCTTTGTCCTGAATAAATCAAAATGTCGTCTATGAATACGATGACAAAGTTATCCAAGAATGCCTTGAACACTCTGTCCATCATGTCCATAAACGCTGCGGGGCGTTCGTGAGTCCGAAAGACATGACCACGAACTCATAATGACCATACCTCGTCCAAGCGGTCTTCGGATATCTCATCTCTCGAATCCTCACCGATGGTACCACGACCTCAAATCAATCTTAGAAAACACTGAGGCTCCTGAAGGCCGATCAAACAGATCATCTATACGCCGGGCGGGGATACTTATTCTTCACCGTGACTTTATTCATTTCTCTATAGTCTATACACAAGCGCATGGATCCATCCTTCTTCTTAACGAACAGACGGGTGCTCCCCCACGAGGACACACTCGGACGGATGAAACCTCGATCCAAAGATCTCTTGCAACCGCACTTTGAGTTCTCTCAACTCACCGGCGCCATACGATACGGGGCTTTGGAAATGGGAAGAGTCCTGGCTCCACTCAATGGTGAAGTCCAACTCCTGCTTGGGGGTAAACCCGGCAACTCTTCAGGAAAACATCTGCAAACTCTTGCACCACAGGGGACCATGTCAACAGATCAACGCAGATACTACTATCTCCCCGACAGCTTTGCCAAGAAGCCCCAAGCTCCTCGAGCCAATAGTCTATGGGCTTTCATTCTTTGAGATCAAAGGTGGGCAAGTTCCGCCTGACACCGCGAAACTTGAAGCTCGGCCTCGAGGCGGCCTAAACACCACTTCTTTCGTGGCGATCTATCAAAGCATGGTTCTCTCGCCAACCAATCCATGCCAAGGATTACATCGAAACCGCCCATAGACAAAGACTATGAGGGTAGCCTCTAAAATCTCATCGATATCCGAATCGCCATGCTTAACTCTCATCAAGGCTAACATACTCACACCCGAAGGAGTGGCAACACACAGCTCAAACCCTAGAGGTTCGAGCTCCACACAAGCTTGTCTAACGAATGCATCGAAACAAAGGAATGGGTCGAACCCGAATCAAACAATACAAATGCATAGTCTTTGTAAGACAAGCGGCGTACTACTGAATCGCATCATCGATGCGCTCCGCCTCCCGGCGTAGTAGTGGCAAACACCCGCCTGCTGTTGGGCCGGTCCCACGTCTTTGCTAAATCCACGAGTGCAGAATCGGCCAAGTGCCCCTCCTTGCCACATCTCAGTAGCAAGCACGGGGCGATGCTCCACACGCACCATAATGTGCCTTTCCGCACTTGTTGCAATGAGTGGGCTGCTGGCCCCGCCTCTTTGGCGATCCTCAGGCTCACGGGTTATGGGCCCACCACGCTTCCATTGCGCTGAGTCTCGGCTCTGCTCGGCCATTAGGCCCATCATCATGTCTCTCATAGCGAAATATCTCCTCCTGGAGCTGCACCTTGAGGCATAGCGGCCTCCGCCCTTTCTCTCGGGCAAGTTAACCTCTGGTGCCACGCGCGCGCCTACGAGCTTTGATATACTCAGGCTGCTCTGCTCTGCAGCATCTCTATTTGCGCCAGAGCACGGACTGCTCCATGCGATATAACTTAACCATCTTGGCGATCTACACGGAAACCACAACGGGTTAGTCCACGCTCGGACTTTCTCTCGCCAACAAAGATAACACATGTGTACCGCATATAGTATCGTAAACAAAACCCTTAGCTTATTGAACTTAGACAAACTGGCGGCCTTGGAGTCTTTGGAGATCATGGGAACACAACCTACAAACAGGTTAGTCTCTGAGAATCTATGACTCTGTGCTCGATACCAACCTGTAAAGACCCAACCCAAAATGGAACTAAATCTAGGTCTTTACTCAAAGATGCAAATTTAAAACATAAAAGGACCCGGCCAGGTCGGATTAAAAGCTTTTCAAACACATGAGCGGGAAAACAATCAAAACAAAGTAAACATTCATTAGGCAAAACGAACCATTTAAATTAAAACAGTGACTGATCAGTACTTTCCTTAAAAACATAAAATAGTTCAAATCATAGTTTTCCCTACGGACCTAAGTCCAACTACATGCTTGAAATCCAAAAGCAATGAAAATAAGACACGACAGAGTGTCAAGAAGATCCATGATCTCCCACTCTCTCCGCTAGCCACCTCGGTCTTTGTCCCAAGTTACACATGTGGAAGAAACCACGATAAGGGTGAGTATAAACATACTCGGTAAGAACCCCGACCGGGACGTGCGATACGATGCAATCTATCATCTAGCAACCTAGTACACATGCCACAATTATCAACACGGATCTTAGCTCAACGAGCTCACAAGGCAAATCCGGAATCCTCGGAAGTCTCCTACTTCCGGCCTAATGATTGGTTCTCAAACCAATCCCGGACATCTCCAAGGGTCTTTCTCCCTTGGCCAATTGATCGACTCAAAAACCGATCCCAAGATGTCCGACACCCTCGAGGGTCTTTCTCCTCGACCAATTGATTAACTCAAAAGTTAATCCCAAAGGGTGTCCTCAAGGGTCTCTTACCCTCGCTATAAATCGACTATCGGGAGAGTACCCGAAGTCCGGCTCTAAACAAGAAGAAATCGGTGTACTCACGAACATTAGCCCGGGAGCTCTCCGAACCGGCTACTAACGCGTGTCTGCGCGCACACCGCATGCTCTTCTGCGCAACCGGCGTAAATGCGGGGCCTAAGGGCAAACTACGCGGGCGTGCACGCATGCCTAAGACTCGGAAACGGTGTCGCCGATCACGAGAGTGCGAGGCCCTCGGCACTCATCTGTGCGACACTGCCTACCACCGACACGAAGCTAAGAACCGGCCAAGGTAGGCTTGCACCGCTGGCGGGGTTCCGCTCTAGCGGGCTACAAACTAGGCTTATGCCAATGAGGTAGCTAATCCTCACCGGCTGCCGGGAAAGCAAGGTACGTTATGCTTCGCTCTACTCCCGACCGGTGGGGACAAGGTACGTTATGTCCGCTCTCGACCTCTAGATGATGACAAACCCTAACATACTAGTTTAGACTACCAAGTCGTGATTCTGGCTAACATTCACAAAGACATCTATCATACATAGCCTAGCATGATGCTACGTGTTTAAAGCAGGAATTTCAAGCATGCTGGAAGAACAAACCTAGCATGGCACTAACATGTACAACAAGGCAAAACATGCTAGCAAGAATTTAATCATTAGCTATCCTATCCACTAACATGCTCATAAAGGTAAACAAGCATACAAGGCACAATTAAGAAAGCATAGCGAGGTCCACACAACCACGGTAGGAAGTCCTTACACGAAACAAGTGGAGAATAGCTATCACCACCAAAAAGACCCTCGAGCTTAATACTTAACTCGAGCAACCTAGGCATAATTAAAGCATCCTAAGTAAATACATACAGCAGACCGAAGCTTAGGAAACACAAAGGGATTGGTTCGGGAATTACCACCGAGAAGACACGGGCCTCGCAGCAAGGAGGGTGGCTTGGGCGTTCTTTGGTGCGGGGGGCCTGGCGCGGCTGGCGGCTGGCGCGGCGCGCGACACGTCGGGCGGACGCCAGGAGGCGGCGCGCGGTGGTGTCGTGGCAGCAGGCGACGCAGCGAGCGAAGCGCTCATTGGCTGGCGCGCGCGCGAGGGTCGCGCTGGAGTGGGCGCGCGCGGGGTCGCGCTGGCGCGGCGGCGCGCGCGGGCGCGGCGCGTCGTCTGGGGCTGCGTTGCGACCTTGTCGCGACCACGAGCGACGTCGGGCGGTCTTTGGCGGCGCCGGCGACGCGTCGGCGCGCGCGATGGTGCGGCGGTGGTTCTCTTGGTGCGGCGTCGTCGGGGGCGGCGGGGGGCGGGCGGCGTGGTGCGTGCGGCGCGCAGGTCAGTGGCGGTGTGCGCTGCGCGGGGCAGGTGGTGCGTGCGGCTAGGGTTGGGTGGCTCGGGGGTGGCTCGATGGTGTGGCTAGGGTCGCTGGCTAGGGTTTTAGGAGAGAGAGAGAGAGAGAGAGAGAGAGAGAGAGAGAGAGAGAATGTGGCTCTAAGGGGAAAATTAGGGGTTTCTTGATTTTCCTTCTTTTCCTTATTTTTAAATAGGTTAGAGACCTAAATTCCTTTCCCAAGGCTTTTCTCTTGCGGGTCCGCTAAAGGAATTCTTTTCTCTTTTTCTTTTAATTAAGACTCTTTTCTTAACACTCCACATTCACCATTTAGGCAAGGCTCAAATCCCAAAAGATTCAATTAATTTTCCAATTAATTTTGTTATTAACCAGAAGGAAAACGGGCCGTTACAAGCAAGCGGCAAAGGGACGGCACCGCTGATGCAGGGCGCTGACACGCTGGGCGGGCGCGCTGTCAAGGCGTTCGACGGCGGCGTCGGCGTCGCGACGACGACTGGCTGCGAGGCCGGGCGCGAACAGCGAGCGACTGGCCCGGCGCGCCGCAGGCGAGTGGGAGCGACGCGGTTTAAGCGCTGGTGCCTTTGTCGTCGGCGCGGCGAGGCGGGCTACACGACCGGTGCGCTAGGGCGCGAGCGCGCGCTGGGTGGTGTCGTCGGGCGCGAGGCGGCTACACGCCGGTCTCGTTGGGCGACTGGTGCGGAGTGGAGGATGGGCTTATTCTTGCGGCGGTGCGGGCGGGCCGCCGCCGCGATCTGGGCTGGCGGTGGCTCGGTGCGGTGCGCGGCGATGGTCGCAGCAGTCGCGATGTCGTGGGGCGGCAAAGAGGCGTTAGGCGAGACACGGCGGCGGTGTGGGGCGGCTTAGGCGAGACACGGCGGCGGTGTGGGGCGGCTTAGGGCGAGTGAAGGAGAAGTCTAGGGTTTTGGGGTTCTTTCTTTTTTCCTTGTTTTCTCTTTTCTTTCTCTTTAAATATAATTCCCTTCCTTAACTTAAATAGACTTGGGAATCTCTTATGACCTCCCAAGATTCCCCTTCGAGCCCCTACGACGCGTTTATTTTCCTTATTTAAACCCAAGCTTCCCAACCCCTTTTTAGGCCAAGGGTTCGAGTCCTTCCAACAGTTCCTCCCAAACTTAAAAATATAAAAGGAAACCTTATTTTACATTTAGCTGAAAACCGGGCTGTTACATATATCGAGACAAACAAACACATCAATAATCACACAATAGGCCTAAATAATAATAAAATAAACAGGGCTTGTCTCGGGAGCAACTCATGAGGCGCGGCTGACATGCGAACGAGGCTCCGATGGGTTAAGTTTGGGTTGAGTTCTGCTGAGCAAGCCCTTCTCGGGCTTTGCTCCTTGTTGTTGTGCGCTCGCAGTTGGCGTAGCGGAGCCTTGTTTGAGTGAGTTGGCACAGAGGTGCCGTGGCTTTGGTTGGTAAATCCGTTGAGCTGCGTGATGGTTTAGTCCTTGGAGCCCGAGTTTTCCTTGAGAGGAATTTTGGTGGTTTCCTAGCCTGGCAGTATTTTCTTTGGCCAGTTGCTAGTAGGTTTGCATGGAAAAGTTTGCTTTCGGCCGTTGAGAGGCTGCAGTTTGTTGGCTTGGCCGAGTTGAGCCTGTGCCTGGCCCTTGCCTTTTAGAGGTGGTCGTAGCTGAAGTTCCAGCTGGTGTGAGTGTTGTTGGCCGTTTGGTTTTCTGGAACCTGGGAGGTTCAGTTGTTTGGCCAGCTTGTGTAGGGTTGAGGCTGCTTGTTAGCAGCTGTGAGCTTCTAGAGGAGTTTGCCAGTGCGTGGTGTAGAGTTTCAGAGCTTGTGGCCCGTCCTCGAGGTTGCTGAGAGTAGCACCCTTTGAGTGTTGGTGCGAGTTGAGGATGTGGTTGCCGTTTATTCCCTTTGGAGTTCAGTGTATGCCCAATATTGATGGCATTGTGGCCTTGAGTTTTTGAGAACCCAAGAGGGTTTGGCTCTCGAGGAAGGGCTAGTGTTGTCTTGGCCGAGAAGTTCAGTTGGCTGGATCAGTGGGGTTTTCCTGGAGCTGTTTCGTCTTAGGACTTTCGAGGACGAAAGTCTGAAAAGGAGGGAGTATTGTAATGCCAGCTTTCCTATTCCGCTTTTAGGTGCCTTCGGGTCAAGATTCGGTTGTTTGGTTGGGTTTTAGAGCCGTTTTGACCCTTGGGGGTATTTTGGTCTTTTGGCTCTCCAGGCAGGATTTGTGGTTTTCAGGGCTTCGAGGTTGCTCCTGCCTTTGTTGAGGCTTGTTTGTTGGTGGCTGCGAGTCCCGTGGTGTTTGGGCTAGTCGGTTGGATGCTCGGTTGTGGTTCGGGCTTTGGCAAAGTATTGGTTGTTGGGTGTTTCCTTTGGGATTCGAGCCCGGGCTCTTAGTGTTGCTTTGGGAGTTGGATTTAAGTGAGATTTGTTTGTTGGAAAAGGTTTCTTCGGTCGGGTCTCGAAGGAGGAAGCCGGGAAATGGGATTTTGAGGTTTTAAGTGGATAAGGTTGGATTAAATGGATAAAATCCCTTTTTCCTTTTTATTTCCCATTTTCCTTTTCTTTTCCAAATTCATTTTTTTTTCTTTTTATTTTTTTCTCTTTTCTCTCTCTCTCTCTCTCTCTCTCTCTCCCTGAGCACCCCCCACCTAGACCGAGCAGCCCCTAGCTCGCCCAAGCCCAGCCAGCCCGAGCCCCTGCTCGCCCGAGCTAGCCCAGCCCCAGCTCGCCCGCGCAGTGCCTGCCTCACCCAGCTCGAGCCCTTGCCTCGCACAGTGTCACCCAGCTCGCCCGAGCTTCGCCCAGTCCTCGCGCGTCCTCGCCCAGGCCATCGCGTCGCCAGCCCGAGCTCGCCTCGCCTGTCCGTGTTGCCCACCGCGCCTTTGTCGCGAGCGCGCAAGCGATGCTGCCGCGTCGCGTCGCCCAGCTCGAGTCTCGCGTCCCCGCGCCCGTGTTGCGCGCCCTCGCCATGTAGCTTGCCGAGCCGCGCTGCGCGCCGTCGCCCAGACGAGCTAGCGCCCGCGCCCACGCGCCCTGTGTAACAGCCCAGTTTTCTACTCCAGTTTTCGAGGTGCCTTCGGGTCAAGATTCGGTTGTTTGGTTGGATCGTTAGAGTTGTTTTGACCCTTGGGGGTATTTTGGTCTTTTGGCTCCCAGAGCGAGATTTTGTGGATTTTTAGGGCTTGAGGTCGCTCCTGCCTTTGTCAAGGCTTGATTGTTGTTGGTTGCGAGTCCCGAGATGTTTGGGCTAGTCGTTTGGAAGTTCGGTTGTGGTTTGGGTTTTTGGCAAAGTGATGGTTGGTTGTGTGCTTCGAGCCCGGGCCCTTGGTGTTGATTTGGGAGTTGAATTTAAGTGAGTTTTATTTTTGGAAGAGGTTGCTTCAGTCAGGTCTCGAAGGAGGAAGCCGGGAAATGGGATTTTAAGGTTTTAATTTGGATAACGATGGAAAAAGAGATTAAATCCCCATTTTCCTTTTATTTTCCCATTTTCCCTTTTCTTTTTCTTTTCCAAATTCATTTTTCTTTACTTTTTATTTTTTTTTCTCTTTTCTCTCTCTCTCTCTCTCTCTCTCTCTCTCTCTCTCTCTCTCTCTCTCTCCTCGAGCACCCCCCTCCTAGCCGACCCAGCAGCCCTTGGCTCGCCCAGCCCTAGCCCGAGCAAATTTTCTAGCTCGCCCATCCGAAAGCCTCGCTGCCCAGTCGAGCCGTCGCCGCACTGAGCTCGCTTTGCCAGTCGCACCATCGCCAGGTCGCCAGCCCGAGTTCGCCCAGCCCGGCCGCGCAGTGCTCTCGTCCCGTCCGCACCCGTGCCGCCCAGATCCGAGCCGTCTCGTGCCAGATCGAGCGTCCCCTGTAGCTCGTCGTGCCAGATCGAGCGTCTTGTAGCCGTCGCGTCGCGCCCGCGCGCCGTCCATGCCGAGCGCGCGCGCGCCGCTCGCCAGCCCGAGCTTCGCGCCGCGCGCGCGCCCTCCTCCTCACCTGCGGCTCGCCGCGCGCCGCGCGCGTCGCGCGCGCGAGCGCCCTGCTAGCCAGCCGTGCTTGCCACGCGCTGACAGCCAGCCCCAGCCGTGTCAGCGCGCCCTAGCGGCCAGCCCCTGCACCCATCTGCGCCTTTCAGCGCCCAGCAGCTGCCTCGTGAGTTGCTCCTGAGCCGTGCCCTGTTATTTTATTATATTTAGGCCTATGGATTGTGATTTTTGATGTGTTTGTTAGGTTCGCTTTAGGTTGCTCGGGTTCGATCGCAGCTTAAGTTTCTTGTGTGTTGTTGCCTTCCCGCAGTAAAGGGTTTCTTCTCGAGGTTGTGTGGACCTGCGAATAATTGATAGTATGCCATATCTTGTGATTGTATGAAATCCTAGTGGATAGGTTACATGTTTTCTCTTGCTTCGTGTTTGTGTTGTAATCGTGTTTCACATTATATTGGTTACAGGCTAGGGTCTTTTATCTTGGCATATTCCGGTTCTTGTTATATTTTGACAGTTCCATGTTAGTGCTAGGCAGGTGATCCTTAATGTAGGTAAGTCCCCGATGGGCACTGAACTGTTCCCTGGTGTGTAAGCCCCCGATGGGCATCATGAGGTCGCTTAAGAGTGTAAGACCCGATGGGCATCTCGGTGATCCTAGGCGGAGTAAGACCCGATGGGCATCCTAGGTGTGTAAGACCCGGTTGGGCGCATTGATAGCTAGAGGTGTAAGACCCGATGGGCATCCGTATGTGTAAGACCCGATGGGCATCCTAGATGTGTAAGACCCGTTGGGCGATTGATAGCTAGAGGTGTAAGACCCCGATGGGCATCCGTATGTGTAAGACCCCGATGGGCATCATTGTTTAGAGGTGTAAGACCCCGATGGGCATCCGTATGTGTAAGACCCCGATGGGCATCCTTGTGTGTAAGTCCCCGATGGGCATCATTGTGTCATTGTATCCTAGGTTGTGTAAGACCCGATGGGCATCCAGGTGTAGAAACCTAGGATAGCTGTAGTTGAAAGCCCTTGATAGGCTAGCTCTAGTGTTAGCACATAGCCTAAACCTACCGTTTTGCTCTAAGTCATTGTTTGGTTGCATGTCGGTGTGCTAAATGAGATGTTTTCGTATTGTACCCGGTTGGGGATTCTTACTGAGTAATTCGTTACTCACCCTTATTTCTGTGGTTTTTCCACAGGTAACCACGGTGCGAGACAGGATGGCTGGAGGAGGAGCTGTGATCATGGGAACCCGTTGTTCAACTCTGAGTCTTGTTTATGTTTATGTTTTAAATGTCCTCTGAATGCATGTAGTTGGGCACGGAGCCCTAGGGTGTTTGCTGACTGTATTTCTGGATTCTAGCATTGTTGTAACTATTGCAAAGCTTGTATGTTTTAAATAAATCTCTGATCAGAGCAAGTTTTGTAAATGTATTTGTCTTGGAACAGTGCTTGGAAGCAGGGGACAGGTTTCGAGAATTTTATGTTGACTTTTTAAATAGATGTTTTATGTTTTAGTTTTTACTTAGAATCCGAACATCATATTGCAAATTTTCTGTAGATTTGAATGCATGCATTGAGGTAACGGCCTATTTTAGAACCCCTTTTGGGTCGGGTCGTTACACCCTGTGTCGCTCGCGTCGCCCGCCAGCGCTTTCCACTGCATGTGCAGCTCAGCGCCCAGTGCCCGTGCAAGCCAGCGCCAGCGAGCCCCTGCGGCTCAGGCTCGCCCAGCCAGCCCCTTTGGCTGCCTAGCCCGTGCAGCCGGCTCATTCGTGTGTCAGCCGGGCCTCGTGATTTGCTCCCGAGCCCAGCCCTGTTTATTTTATTATTTAGGCCTATTGTGTGATTATTGATGTGTTTGTTTGGCTCGATATAGGTTGCTCGGGTTCGATCGCAGTTATTTTTATTATGTGTTGTTGCCTTCCGACCAGGTAAGGATTTCTTACCGGAGTTGTGTGGGCCCTGCCATATTTTCATGATTATGCCTTGCTTGTTTGCTGACTGTTATGAGCATGATAATAATAGAGCAGCTTTGATTGATTTCTTGCTAGCATGTTTTCTTGATTTTACATGTTAGTGCCATGCTAGGTTTGTTCTGCCAGTATGCTTATGATTCCTGCTTAAGCTCGTAGTATCATGCTAGGTTAGTGTGATTGATGTCGGTCTTTGTTTGCTAGCCAGGAATCATTGCTTTTTACTCTGTACTCTTAGATAGAGTTGTAGGGTTTGTCATCATCCAGAGGCTGAGCGGACATAACGTAGTTTGTCCCCGATGAGCTCAGTCGGGAGTAAAGTGTCGCAGATAACGTATCTTGCTACCCCCGACCCGCGGTTGTGGACTTAGCTACCCACTTCGGCATAGCCTAGTTTGTAGCTTTGCTAGAGCGGAACCACGCCAGCGGTGTAAGCCTACCTTGGCCGGTTCTTAGCTTCGTCGGTGGATCAGTGCCGCATGATGAGCGCCGAGGGCCTCGCGCTATCGTGATCGATGACACCGCTTCGAGTCATAGGCATGTGCACTGGCCCGCGTAGTTTATCCTTAGGCCCCCGCATTTACGCCGGTTGTAGAGGAGAATGCGGTGTGCGCGCACACGCGTTAGTTGCCGGTTCGGAGAGCTCCCCTGGGCTAATGTCGTGAGTACACCATTCCTTCCGTTAGAGCGACTTCGGTACTCTCCGTAAGTCCAGAGTTAGTGCAAGGGCAAGGAGGCCCTTGAGGACATTCTAGGGATTAGTGTATTCCCCCAGAGTGATAGATACCTCGGTGATGTCCGAGATTGGTCGATGTATCCAATCCCGATAGGCCGGGAAGAAAGAGACTTCCTATGACTCCAGATCTTGTTTTATGAGCTCGTTGAGCTATGATCTGTGTTGGTAGCTGTTTGCTTGCATGTTTTGGTACTAGATGACTGATTATATCGTATTGTACCCCGGTTGGGGATTCTTACTGAGTAATTCGTTACTCACCCTTATTTCTGTGGTTTTTCCACAGGTAACCATGGTGCGAGACAGGATGGCTGGAGGAGGAGCTGTGATCATGGAAACCCGTTGTTCAACTTTGAGTCTTATGTTTATGTTATGATTTAAATGTTCTCTGAATGCATGTAGTTGGGCACGGAGCCCTAGGGTGTTTTCTGAATGTATTTCCGGATTCTAGCATTGTTGTAAAGTTTGTATGTTTTAAATGAATCTCTGATAAGAGTAAGTGTTGTAAATGTATTTGAATTGGAACAGGTGCTTGGAAACAGGGACAGGTTCCAGGAATTGATGTTGATTTTAAATGGATGTTTTATGTTTTAGTTTTTACTTAGAATCTGAACATCGTCTTGTAAATTTTCTGTAGATTTGTAATGCATGCATTGAGGTAACGCCCTATTTTAGAACCGTTTCGGGTCGGGTCGTTACATGCTGGCAGAACAAACCTAGCATGGCACTAACATGTAAAATCAGGCAAACATGCTAGCAAGAATTCAATCGAACAGCTCTATCTCTATCATGCTCATAACAGTCAGCAAACAAGCAAGGCATATCATGAAAAATATCGCAGGGCCCACACAACTCCGGTAAGAAATTCTTACCTGGTCGGAAGGCAACAACACACAATAAAAATAACTGCGATCGAACCCGAACAACCTATATCGAGCCAAACAAACACATCAATATTCACACAATAGGCCTAAATAATAATAAAATAGACAGGGCTCGTCTCAGGAGCAACTCACGAGGCGCTGACGACACGCTGAACGAGCCGCAGGCTAAGCTAGGCAGCAAAGTCTGCGTGCAGCAGCGCAAGGATGGGCGGGCTCGGGCTCGGGCGCTGGCTGCGTGATGACAAAGCGCCAAGCGACATCAAGCCATGCGGCGGCGCGCGCTTCTTGTGAAAGACCCGACCCAAAAGGGGCTCTAAATGGGCCTTTACCCCAATGCATGTGTTGAAAATAAAAGACATTATGAAAAATATATTTCGGATCCCAAGTAAAAAGCAGAAACATTCAACAACCAAAACATACATTTCTAAAAGCATACTCTGATCGAGAGATTTATTTAAACCATTTAAACAATCCACAAGTACAAATATCTTTGGAATCTATAAAACGTAAGAAAACATCCTAGGGCTCCGTGCCCGTCTACATGCATTCGGGGAAATAACAAAAGTCAAGAGTCATGATATAATAAAATGGTCGAGATGATGGCAGGATTCCATGATCACGGCTCCTCCTTGACCATCATGTCTCGCGCCTTGGTTACTGTGGAAAACCACAGAATAAGGGTGAGTAACGAATTACTCGATAAGAATCCCCAACCGGGTACAATACGATATACATGATCATCTAGAAGAATGTATGCAAGCTATGAGTACAAACACGAATAGAGCACATAGCTTAAGTCCACACTTGGACCTCGGATGCCAACTCGGGGTCTTAGTCCGGAAATACCACAACACACTATACGCCGCTATACGGGAACAAGTCCCGCCCCGGCACTGTCTCTCGTCGATCGAAAGGTGCACTAGCTCAAGATCCCGAGGAGCTCTCCGGTCGACATTTGTAATGAGCGTAAGCATGCACCGCGTGCTTCTACAGACTATGGGGTGCCGGGTCTAGTGGCAAGCTGCCCATATCCGGATACCACGCCTAACTAAATCTCCGGATCGGTGTCACCGACATAGGGGTGTGAGACACGGACACGTGAACTATGTCGGCTGTACCACCGCACTTTGAGGCTAAGGAACGGGTCATGGTAGGCTTACACCAGAAGCCGTCCTTACCTTAACAGTGGCAATCAGGGCTCTTGCCGAACACGCCGAGGACGTGTTTGGCCGCCGGGGACTAGGCATTGCCAAGTCATCATCCCGACCGTTGGGGTATCACTTAGACTACCACCCTCACCCAAGATTGCGGGGGCCTACCGGTTGGGATAGCTAATCCCTCACGGGGTCCAAGGACGGAGAAGCTGTCTCGAACGTCCTTGCCATAGATGCAAGATACTTTATGCATCGGGCCCGGATGATGCTATCTACAAATTCTAACTCCTTAACAATCAACAAACAATCCAATACGTGCTCGAAAGAATACAAAGGACCTAGCATAGTACTACGAACAAGAATGAATATGAGCATGCGTAACGGAACAACCTAGCATGGACTAACATGAAAGAACAACATACGAAGTCATGCCAGATCGAGAATTCGAGCAGAGCACCTAAACTATACATGCTTGATAATCACAAACAGGACATACAACATCAATCACATAGAACATCGCAGGGTCCACACAACCCCGGTAAGAAATCCTTACCTTGGTCGGGAGGCTTCTACACACAAATCCTAAGTCGCGAACAAACCCGAGCTAGCTACCGAGAACCTAACAAAACAATGATAATCATAATCCATAAGCCTAAATGTAATAAAATAAACAAGGCTCGGCTCAAGGAGCAACTCACGCGCTCGGTGACACGCGGACGGGCGGCGAAAGACGGTGGGGCTTGCTTCTTTGGGCGTGAAGCGCGCGAAGGGGCCGATGGCGGCGAGGACCGCACACCGGGCGCTGACGGGCGGCGAGGCTGGCAGCGCGTCTTGCGCGCGAGACATTGGCCGGGCGCACGCACGGGCGCGGCAAGCGGACGAGACGAGCGCGCTGGGCGCGAGGCGAAGCGACGCGATGCGGCGCGCGGCGCAGCGCGCGAGCGCGCGGCGCGCGCGCGCGCGACGCGGGCGCGCGCTGCTGCTGCAGCCACCGGTGGCGCGCGACGGCCGAGACGGCCGGGCGGTGCTGGCGGCTCGTGCTCGCTGCTGCGCGATCTGGGCAGCTGGGCTTGCTTTGCTAGCAGGCGATCTGGGCGGCTCGGGCTTCTTCTTTGGCAGATCTGGGCATGCTGGGCACTGCTACAAACACACACACACACAAGCTCTTCTCTCTTACCTTTGGCCAACAAGAACACCCAATCGAGAAGATGAAGAGGATGAAGACTTACCCGAATGATGATGAACGATCCAAGGGAGCTGCAAGTATGAAGAATCGGCAAGGAGAGCTTGGGAGAAAGCTTGGGCGGCCACAACTCTTTTGGAGAAGAAAACACAACAAACCTAATTTCTATTTCATTTAACCAAATGCACCAAACACCAAAGATCCAAGGTTAACTAAGATGTGATGCGAGAAAGAGCACAAGAGCACCTAATGGCTCAATTGGCACACATCTCTACAAGCTTCCCCGGAGACCCGGGTTCAAACCCCACTGCAGCGACACAATTTCCTTTATTTTTACTTTTGCATCAAACCTTGCTCAAACCAAACCACAAACCCCTCCAAAAACCTACAAAAACCATCCAATAATTTTAGTAACTGGAAAAGACACAAACGACCCTGACGGCCCGACCAAATTACCAAAATACCCCTAGGGCATACCTGGAAGACCGGGATGAAAACCTGGGTCGTTACACTTGCTCTGCTAGGCGACAGCGCGCGGGCGCGAGCGACACGACGCGTCGAGCTACATGACGCGCGATCTGGCCGACACGGGTGCGGACGACACGGGCTACGCGACGCGGCACTGTGCGTGGCTCGGCACAGAGAACGGCGCGCGAGCGCGAGGGACACGATGCTGGGCGATGGCGCAGGCGACTCGAGGATGGGGCCGGAACGCTTTGGTCGGGCGAGCCTCGACACAGGCAGGGCTAGGGCTCGCGCCACGGTATTTGGTGGCGAGCCACTGCCTCAGGGCCGGGCCGGTTGGGTGACCAAAAGGGCTCGGGGTAGGTAGGGGATCGGGGAGAGAGAGAGAGAGAGAGAGAGAGAGAGAGAGAGAGAAAAAAAATGGATTTTGGGAAAAATAAAATAAAAGAAAATGGGAAAGAAAAGGAAAATGGGAAAAAAGGGGAAAAATGGGATTTTATTCCATTTTCCATCCTTATCCACTTTAATCCAATTTTTAAAACCTTAAAATCCCATTTCCCGGCTTCCTCCTTCGAGACCCGACCGAAGCAACCTTTTCCAATAAATAAAACTCACTTAAATCCAACTCCCAAAGCAACACTAAAGGCCCGGGCTCGAATCCCAAAGGAAGCACACAAGCAACCACACTTTGCTAAAGCCCAAACCACAACCGAGCATCCAACCGACTAGCCCAAACACCACGGGACTCGCAGCCACCAACAAACAAGCCTCAACAAAGGCAGGAGCTACCTCGAAGCCCTGAAAACCACAAATCCTGCCCGAAGAGCCAAAAGACCAAAATGCCCACAAGGGTCAAAACAGCTCTAAGACACAACCAACAACCGAATCTTGACCCGAAGGCACCTCGAAAACTGGAATAGGAAACTGGGCTGTTACACCCTATTATACATGAAATCAGTTACCAACACAGATCATAGCTCAACGAGCTTACAAGGCAGAATCTGGAATCCTCGGAAGTCTCCTACTTCCAGCCTAATGATTGGTTCTCATAACCAATCCCTGGACATCTCCGAGGGTCTTTCTCCCTCGGCCAACTGATCAGCTCACAAACCGATCCCAAAAGATGTCCGACACCCTCGAGGTTCTTTCTCCCTCGGCCAAATAATCAGCTAAAAAGCCAATCCCAATGGGTGTCATCAAGGGCCTCTTACCCTCGCTAATAAATCTGGACTATCGGGAGAGTACCCGAAGTCTGGCTCTAAACTGGAAGGAACTGGTGTACTCACGAACATTAGCCCGGGGGAGCTCTCTGAACCGGTGACTAATGCGTGTGCGCGCACACCGCATGCTGCTGCAACCAGCGTAAATGTGGGGGCCTAGGTACAAACTACGCGGGCCAGGTACGCATGCCTAAAGACTCGGAAGCGGTGTCACTGAACACAGTAGTGCGAGGCTCTTGGCACTCATCTGTGCAGCCTGTACCACCGACCTGAAACTAAGAACCGGCCAAGGCAGGCTTTCACCGTTGGCAGGGTTCCGCTCTAGCAGGCTACAAACTAGGCTTATGCCGATGTGGTAACTAAATCCACATCGACTGCCGGGGGGAAGCAATGTACGTTATGCTTCGCTCTACTCCCGACCGGTGGGGACAAAGTACGTTATGTCCGTTCTCAGCCTCTAGATGATGACAAACCCTACTATACTAGCTAAGAGTACAAAGTAACTGATTCCTTGCTAAACATACATATCAACATCAATCACACATGACCTAGCATGATACTACGAACTTAAAGCAGGAATCATAAGAATGCTGGAAGAACAAACCTAGAATGGCACTAACATGTACAATCAGGCAAACATTCTAGCAAGAGATCAAACATAGTTGTCCTATCACTATCATGCTCATAACAGTCAACAAGCATACAAAGCACATCATGATAATATCGCAGGGTCCACACAACCACGGTAAGAAATCCTTACTTGGGAACAAGTGGAAAAAATAGCTATCACAAGTCAAGAAGCAACTCTCGAGCTCCTAAGCGAACCCGAACAACCTAAGCATTTAATAAAACATCCTAATTAAATAGACAGCAACCAACAGCTTAGGGTCCAAAAGAGGAAAGACTCGGAAATACCAACCGAGAAGACATGCGGTCTCGGCTGCCAGGGGGCAGGATGGGCGCTGCTGGTGCGGCAGGGGCGCTGGCGAGGAAGGGCGAAGCGTGCGGACGTGCTGGATCGAGCGCGAGGCAAGGCGAGTAGACGCGCTGGAGCGGGCGTGGCAAGGCGAGCAGAGCGCTTGACTGAGCGGCGCGGCGGGACGACGCGTCGTCGTGGCGGGCGACGCGGACGACGCGCGCGCTGTGGGGAATGGAACAGTCTGCGCGAGCGACGGGGCTGGGCGGCAGCGAGCGGCGTCGGGCGATGCAGGGAGTGCGACGGGCGTGGCGTCTGGTCTGCTGGGGGTGTAGCGTTGTAGGCGACGGCCCTGCTGTGGGCGTGCGACTGCTGGGCGTCTAAGCTGGGTGGTGCGGCGCGGCTAGGCAGCCTCGGCGGAGCGGCTGGGCGGCCTAGTCGGTCTGGTGCGAGCGGCTGGGCAGCCTGGGCGGTCTGGTGCGGCTGGAGTGTGGTGGCTCGGTTGGGCTCCTCGGCTCGGTTCCAAGGCTTGTTGCGGCTAGGGTTTGGAGAGAGAGAGAGAGAGAGAGACTTGCAAAAACAAGGGGGAATGGGATATTCTTGATTTTCTTTCCTTTTCTTATTTTAAATAGGCCTAAAATCCCTTCCCAAGGCTTCCTCCTTCGAGACCCGGCTGAAACAACTTTCCTCCTAAATAAAACTCATTTAATCCAAGCTTCCACTTCACCATCCAGGGCAAGGGTTCAAAACGCAATGGAAACACTTAAATTATAAATAATTTTTGCCATTATCCAAAATGCTTCCAAACTTCTAAACAACTAGCCCAAACTCCTTGGGTCTTGCAACCAACAACAATCAAGCCTCGAAGAAGGCAGGAAGGACCCCGAAGTCCTAAAAATCCACAAACCCGGCCCTGGGGAGCAAAAGTCCAAAATACCCCTAAGGGTTAAAATAGCTCTAACGGCCCATCCGAACATCCGAATAATGAACCGGAAACACCTGGGAAACCAAAATAGAAAACTGGGTCGTTACAAGCCCACACTGGAGTTTGTCAGACTGGGCCCAGGTTGTGTTTTCGCTGTGGTAGAGAGGGGCATATGGCCCATTTTTGTGATCAGCCAATGCAGCAGCAGCAGGGTCGGGTGTTTGCTACGACCCGTCAAGAGGTCGAGCGTACAGATGCCGCTGTGGCAGGTACGCTTCTTGTTTTATATCACTACGCATTTGTCTTGTTTGATTCTGGATCTACGCATTCGTTTGTATCTGTGTTGTTTGCTGAGCATGCTAGGTTGAGATTAGAGCCTCTAGGTTTTGAGTTATCTGTTGCAACTCCTTCGAGAGTTAATATGTTAGCTAGAGAAAAGATTAAGGATGGTCGGATTGAGATATCTAGAGAGTTGCTTGTAGCTACGCTCATAGTTCTGCCTATGAGCGGTTTCGATGTGATTCTTGGTATGGAGTGGTTAACTGCTAACCACGCGTTGATTGACTGTCACCGGAAAGAAGTAGTGTTCAGGTCGTCGGGTCGGCCCAGCTTTAAGTTTCGTGGAGTCCA
Source organism: Sicyos edulis (assembly GCA_036507275.1). NCBI lineage: Eukaryota > Viridiplantae > Streptophyta > Magnoliopsida > Cucurbitales > Cucurbitaceae > Sicyos > Sicyos edulis. The sequence continues at coordinate 30,353,097 of CM071851.1, forward strand.
AGGTGGAGTTTGCCCGCCGATGGTGTCGGCTGTGAAAGCTCGTCGTTTGCTAGCTCATGGAGCTTGGGGCTACCTAGCCAAGTTGTCTGCGGAGAGCCGTCCCTCGCTGACTGTTGATCAGGTGCCGGTCGTGCAGGAGTTTGCGGATGTGTTTCCTGAGGAGTTACCAGGGTTGCCCCCGAAGAGAGAGGTTGACTTCACAATTGAGCTCGAGCCAGGGACCCTCCCTATGTCGAAGGCTCCGTATCGTATGGCGCCAGCAGAGTTAAAGGAACTGAGGGTTTAGTTGTAGGAGATGTTAGATCCAGGGTTCATCCGTCCGAGTGTGTCCCCGTGGGGAGCACCAGTTCTATTTGTAAAGAAGAAGGATGGTTCGATGCACTTATGTATTGATTATCACGAGCTTAATAAGGTGACAGTGAAGAATAAGTACCCGTTGCCCCGTATTGATGATTTGTTCGACCAGCTTCAGGGAGCTTCCGTGTTCTCCAAGATAGATTTGAGATCCGGTTACCATCAGTTGCGGATCAGGGATGCCGACATTCCTAAGACAGATTTCAGGTCTAGATATGGTCACTATGAGTTTGTGGTCATGTCGTTCGGATTGACTAATGCCCCAACAACGTTAATGGACATGATGGATAAGGTGTTCAAATCATTTTTGGACAGCTTCGTCATCGTGTTCATTGACGATATTCTGATCTATTCGAGGACTAAGGAGGATCATGCAGAGCATTTGAGGCGAGTATTGGCAGCTTTGAGGGAAAACCAGCTTTATGCCAAGTTTTCCAAATGTGATTTCTAGTTGGAGCAGGTGGCCTTCCTAGGTCACGTAGTTTCGAGAGATGGTATAGCCGTGGACCCCGCGAAGATTGAGGCCGTGAGTTCGTGGGCCAAGTCGACTTCGATTCTTGCCGAGATTTGCGACTTTTCTGGTTTGGCGGTGTTACTACCGCGTCGGTTCGTTAAGGACTTTTCCGCACATGCCTCTCCCCTCACTTGTCTGACGAGGAAGGGTGGCGAGTGTAACGGCCCAGTTTTCTATTTCGGTTACCCAGGTGATTTCGGGTCATTATTCGGCTGTTCGGATGGGCCGTTAGAACTGTTTTAACCCTTAGGGGTATTTTGGTCTTTTTGCCCCCAGTCAGGGTTTTGAGGATTTTCAAGATTTCAGAGCCTTTCCTGCCTTCGTCGAAGTTTGGTGGTTGTGGGTTGCAAGACCCAAGAGGTTTGGGCCAGTTGTTTGGGAGTTTGGAGGTATTTTAGTTATTGGCAAAATTAATGGGTTTTTTTTTTAGTGCTTCCTTTGGGATTTGAACCCTTGCCCTAAATGGTTTTGGGAGTTTGAAGGAAAAAAAGTTTTATTAGAAAGAAAAGTTTATTTGGGCCGGGTTTTGAAAGAGGAAGCTTTGGGAAGGGATTTTAGACCCATTTATTTTAGGAAGAAGGGAAGAAAATCAAGAAAGTCCCTTTCCCCTTGTTTTGCAATCTCTCTCTCTCTCTCTCTCTCTCTCTTTCTAGCCGACCTCACCAAGAAAACCCAACCCTAGCCGCCCGACCATGCCCTAGCCGCACCACACCACAGCGCATCGAACCGCTCACCCGAGCCACGGTCGTGCCCACCGCTCTGCACCAGTCGCGCCGCACCGCCCGACCATTCCGCCCAGGGCGTGCGCGCCGCCACGCGCACAAGGCGCCTTCAGACCGCGCCGCTTCGCTGCCATTCACACGCGCGTCGCCCGATGCGCCCACAGGCCGCTTCGGCCAGTGCGCCCGAGCCAGCGCCACTGCGCCGCTCCGCACCAGCCGCCCGACGCGCGCCACGCCGCTCCGCTCATTGCCGCCCGAGACGCGCCGCCAGCGCGCCTGTATCCTCCATACATACCGGACGTCTCGCCGCGTGCCCCACCCAGCGTGTTCGCTCGCTGCGGCGGCCAGCGTCTGCACGTCCCTCTCTCGCTAGCGCCAGCGCCAGCTCCAATGCGGCGCCCGGCCAGCCCCGCTTGTCCTTGCTGAAGGGCGGCCCGCCCCTGCTGCCGTGCGGGTTGGGGCGTGACCTTGTGTCTTCTCGGCCGGTAATTCCTGAGTCTTTTCTCCTTTGGGCACTAGGTCATTGTTCAGTCTGCTTATTTAATTAGGTTGTTTTTACTAAAATGCTTAGGTTGCTCGGTTTCGCTTTTTTAAGCTCGAGGGACATTATTTGATTGTGAAAGTTATTTCTGCTCGTTTCCAGCTAAGGATTTCTTACCGTGGTTGTGTGGACCCTGCGATGATTTCTTGATCGTGCCTTATATGCATGTTTACTTGTATGAACATGATTAGTGGATAGGACAGCTTGTGATTGCACTCTTGCTAGCATGTTTGCCTGTTTGTACATGTTAGTGCCATGCTAGGATTGTTCTTCCAAAGATCCTTGAGATTCCCGCTTTAAGTTCGTAGTATCATGCTAGGTTATGTGTGATTGATGATGATATGTATGTCTAGCCGAGAATCGATTATTTTGTACTTTTAGCTAGTATAGTAGAGGTTGTCTTCATCCGCAGGCCGAGAGCGGACATAACGTACTTTGTCCCCACCGTCGGGAGTAGAGCGAAGCATAACGTACATTGCTTCCCCGGCGAATGATGTGGATTTAGCTACCACATCGGCATAATCCTAGTTTGTAGCTCGCTAGAGCGGAACCACGCCAGCAATGCAAGCTGCCTTGGCGGTTCTTAGCTTCGTGTCGGTGGTACAGTGCACACAAATGAGTGCCGAGGCCCTCGCACTCACCGTGTTCGGTGACACTGCTTTACGAGTCTTTAGGCATGCGTGCACTGCCCGCGTAGTTTGTACTTAGGCCCCCACATTTACGCCGGTTGCAGCGAAGATGCGGTGTGCGCGCGACACGCCACGCGTTAGTCGTCGGTTCGGAGAGCTCTCGGGCTAATGTTCGTGAGTACACCCGTTCTTTCCATTTAGAGCCGGACTTCGGGTACTCCCGATAGTCCAGATTTGTTAGCGAGGTAAGAGGCCCTTGAGGACACCCATTGGGATTGGTTTTGAGTCGATCATATGGTCGAGGGAGAAAGACCCTCGAGGGTGTCGGACATCTTTGGGATCAGTTTTTGAGCTGATCAATTGGCCGAGGGAGACAGACCCTCGGAGTTGTCCTGGGATTGGTTATGAGAGCCAATCATTTAGGCCGGAAGTACGAGACTTCCGAGAATTCCAGATTCTGCCTTGTAAGCTCGTTGAGCTAAGATTTGTGTTGGTAACTGTTTGCATGTATACTAGGGTACCAGATGATTGATGTATCGTATTGTACCCCGGTTGGGGATTCTTACTGAGTATGTTTATACTCACCCTTATTTCTGTGGTTTTCCACCGTAACTTGGGACAAAGACCGGACGGCTAAGCGGAGGAGCCGATTGATCATGGGGAGCCGCCAAGCACTCTGTCTTTATTGTTTTTGCATAATTTGTTCAAAGATGTAGACGGACAGGAGTCCTAGGGGGACGTTTTTTTAAAAGTTGTTTAAATTGTATTGTATGATTTTATAAACACTGGCCAGGCTTGTTTTACTTTGTTGGCTTTGCTTAAATGAAGGTTGTTGTTTATGTTTTAAGTGTCCCCGCTTTTAAATGTTTTGAAAGGTTTTTAATATGAGCACTAAACCGCTTGATGAAGTATTTAACTTGCATGCTGAGTGAGAACCTAGGTTTAGGACCGTGTTTTGGGTCGGGTTCTTACAGTAAGTTTGTTTGGGATGGTAAGTGTGATGAGAGCTTTGCCAGGCTCAAGCGTAGCTTGACTTCAGCTCCAGTGTTAGCAGTCCCGGAGGGGACAGGTGGTTTCGTGGTCTATAGCTATGCTTCTAAGTTTGGGTTAGGTTGTGTGTTGATCCAGCACGGGAAGGTCATTGCTTATGCTTCCCGTCAGCTGAAGCCGTATGAGCAGAACTACCCAACTCATGATATGGAGTTGGCAGCCGTAGTGTTTGCGCTGAAGATTTGGAGGCATTACCTGTATGGTGAGCGTATTCAGATGTTTACTGATCACCAGAGCCTCAATTATCTGTTTACTCAAAAAGAGTTGAATATGAGGCAAATGAGGTGGTTAGAGTTGGTAAAGGATTATGACTGCGAGATTTTGTACCTTCCGGGTAAAGCCAATGTTGTGGCTGATGCTTTGAGTAGGAAGACGTCGTACTCCGCGACGTTGTTGAGTTCCCAGCCCAAATTGCGGAAAGAGTTCGAGCGGGCCGAGGTTGCAGTGTTGTTGGGTGAGGTTACTCGCCGAGTAGCTCGATTGATGATTCACCCGTCGATCGACAAATGGATTATTGATAGCCAGCGGCCGCAACGACGCAAGACGCGCGCGCGCGCGACGGCTACAAGACGCTCGATCTGGCATGAAGAGCTACAGGGGACGCTCGATCTGGCACGAGGCGGCCCGGATCTGGGTGGCACGGGTGCGGACGGGACGAGCGGAATTGCACGGCCAGGCTGGGCGAACTCGGGCTGGCGACCTGGCGATGGCGCGACCTGGGCAGGCAAGCTCGGGCTTGCGACCTGGTGGGCGAGCTCGGCGACGGCGCGACCTAGGCAGAGCAGGGCTCGGCAGGGCGAGCCAGGGGCTGCTCGGGCGAGGGCTGGGCGAGCCAAGGGCTGCTGGGTCGGCTAGGAGGGGGGGTGCTTGGGGAGAGAGCGAGAGAGAGAGAGAGAGAGAGAGAGAGAGAGAGAAAAAAAAAAGAGAAAAAAAAATAAAAAGAAAAGAAAAATTAATTTGGAAAAGAAAAAGAAAAGGGAAAATGGGAAAATAAAAGGAAAATGGGGATTTAATCCTTTTTTCCATCCTTATCCAAATTAAAACCTTAAAATCCCATTTCCCGGCTTCCTCCTTCGAGACCCGACTGAAGCAACCTCTTCCAAAAATAAAACTCACTTAAATTCAACTCCCAAATCAACACCAAGGGCCCTGGCTCGAATCCCAAGGGAGCACACAACCAACCATCACTTTGCCAAAAACTCAAACCACAACCGAACTTCCAAACGGCTGGCCCGAACATCTCGGGACTCGCAACCAACAACAATCAAGCCTTGACAAAGGCAGGAGCAACCTCGAAGCCCTAAAAATCCACAATATCCTGCCCGGGGAGCCAAAAGACCAAAATACCCCCAAGGGTCAAAACAGCTCTAACGATCCAACCAAACAACCGAATCTTGACCAAGGCACCTCAAAACTGGAGTAGAAAAGCTGGTGCATTACAATACTCCTCTGTTAAGACTTTCGTCCTCGAAAGTCCTAAGACGAACAGACTCGAGAAACTCCATTGAAACCAAACCAACTGAACTTCTCGGTTAAAATAACACCAACCTTCTTCGAAACCAAACCCTCTTGGTTCTCAAAACTCAACGCCACAATGCCATCCAGACTGCCACAACTACCACCCAGACTGGCAAAACTCCTCTGGAAGCTCACAGCCGCTAACAAGCAGCCTCAACCCTACAACAAGCTGGCCAAACAATCGAACCTTCGGGTTCCGAGAAAACCAAATGGCCTACTCTTACTCCACAAGAAACCAGCTAACCTCAAATCTTGCCTACAGTCTTAACGAAATCCAATCGAATCACCATCTGGCGACTGATCCAAAAAAAAAACAAACTTCTCCAACTAGAACGCGACCACAACACTTAAGCAACCATCTTAAGGAGAAATCGCCAAACTAAAGGCAAGGGACACCATCCTGGTACACCAGATGGCTAACAACACTCACACCAGCTGAAACTTCAGCTACGGCCACCTCTAAAAACAAGGGCCAGGCACAGGCTCCACTCGGCCAAACCAACAAGCTAGGACTCCTCATCGGCAGAACGCAAACCTTTCAACAACTGGCCAAAGAGAACACTGCCAGGCAAGGAACAACCCACATTCCTCTCAAGGAAATCTCGGACTGCAAGGACTAAACCATCAAGCAGCTATCTGCGACACAACACCTTGAGGAAAGCAGCTCAACAGATTTACCAACCAATGCCACAGCACCTCTGTGCCAACTCACTCAACCGAGGCTCCGCTAACGCCAACTACGAACGCACAACAACTAGGAACAAAGCCCGAGAAGGGCTTGCTCAGCAGAACTCAACCCAAACTTATAACGAGCAAAGCTCGCCTCCAAGCTATCACTCAACTCTTAAGATCCAACAGGCTACTCAAAGAACTTCTCCTTTTAGCTTAAGCCTAACACAGCTTCCAGCCAGAAGCTCCACTCCCGAAACCTTACAAGGAAAACAGATGACGACAACCTCAAAGCTTACGGATCCTAAGCCACACGAATCCGCAAGACTACCTCAGAAGCTAACACTCGAGGCTGACATCCAGGGAGCAACTCCACCACCACAGAGACTAGGGGGAAAGGGAAATCTTCAATCCCCAAAGAACCAACAACTTGCCAGAAACAACTCTTACTGGCTGGCCACCGCCCTTGCGGGGACAAACAACTTTCGCTTGCTACCAACACAAAGCAGGGACCTTCTCGTTGGGCTAACCACTGCGCTACTCTGATCAACTACACAACTCAGGAGCTAAGATGACTCCTGCCAAACGAGAAACGACTTCCCAGCAAGCAAACTCAAAAGGGCAGCGAACTTCACACACGCTCGCTGACTAGCTCAAACCCAAGGGCAACAACAACCAACTCTCTTGGAAGCAACACCCAAGGGAAAACTCAACCAATCGGATCACCAACCCAAAACTAATGTAACTTGCTCAATCGCCGGGAGGGGTCAACTCCCAAAACTTTCTCGACCAGAACAAGACCTCGTGGCAACGCCCTCAGCTAGAACCGAACTAGCTCTTGAAACAACAAGAGAACCAAATCTTGGCCAAACACTCACAAGAGGCAAAACAACCCTTACTGCAGCTTCTAGAACACCATCCAAGAGTCCACCTATCTGGACAAACAACTGCTTCCAAGCAGCCAACAAACTTTTCCTTCTTGCTAGCACCTCCACCATCGACTCATGGCTACGGGAGAAACTCGACAACTCCCGTAAGGAAAACGGCTCTTACAAGCGCACAACCAAAGGACAGAGGCTCCACATATGCTCACTGTCTTGCTCCACTAGAGTAACAACAGGGGTCCACCACAAACTGAACCTCCAAATGCCAAACGGGGCAACTCTCAACATCCTGGAAACAGGAAAGACAACCAACAGGGCACTAACCACTCGCCCACGAGCATAACTAACTTCTAGCAGCTCCATCCATACCTTGGTCAACACCCAAAGATCAAATTGCCACCACACCGGAACCAATCCGGACTCTACTCCAAACAACCACTAGCTTGCTAGGCTACTAAGAGGCCAAAGAACTCACCCGAGGCTACAAACTACACGGCTCCAACTTGCCAACCAACCAAACTCACTACAGGCCTGACTGAGCTCTGGAGAGGCTCTCAACAACCTAGGGTTCTTCGGCAACCCTCGACACACACTGTCGACCAACGAGCTAACAACCAACTACCTGAACAAACAACTCCATTTTACAGCATCACAACCATGCTGCCCAACTCCAACTCCTTGTGAACCAAAAGGACCCGAAACGCTACCGAATGCGTCATCCTCCTGCTCAAACATCAACCACAACAAAACTTCTACCCAAGGAAAGGATCCGAACAACTCTCTTAGCCAAGGCGATCAGAAACTGCGCGGCCTTGCTACGAGCACTCTTGTTCAGTTTCCAACTGAACTCCAACCAAAGGAACGCTAAAAGTTCCATCTCCACACGATACTCGAAGTTGTGGCAACCATGCTCTACCAAAGCATAACCATGCCAAACCGAACTTACTTTATACCAAGCCTCTACCAAGGGTGCTTATCCATAAGGAGTCCAAATCCTCTCACAAGGCATCAACTCATCTCGCCTCATAGGCATCCAGCTCATCTCATGAGCATCCAACTCAGGGTCTCTCTGCTGGACCAAACTCACATCTACGATGCTCAACTCTCCTCAGATTAAGGCACTCGAAGGTAGTTGACCGCACTACCAACCACAAAGAAATCTCTTGGCCTTAACACTAGCGCGAGGCTCACGCGCACCAACACTTACCAACCGGCAACCTGCTGACTTACACAACCTCCAGCTACACTGGGAAGAGGCTCCGGCTCCTCTCGAACATCCTTTCGCTTGCAGTCCATCGACTACTATTGAACTAGCCCTCTGGCACGACCTAAACAGGTGCAACTGCCATAAACGGATCCAAGGCTAAAGGAGTGCGCTGAACTCCGGACGGCATAGAACCATCTGCTATGCCCAAGCCAAACTCAAGCCTTAACCAGACTTAGTGCCAAAGCGGCACACCAACCAATGCACCTCAAGTGCCACTACTACCAAAACCACATCTTACTACCAATGGGGCCAACAAGGTCACAACCTCAAGTGACAAGAACTCTGGCTAGTCATACAAGGGCTCCAACTCAAAAACCATGCCTATGGCATCTCATCAAACCGAAGGCTCACGGCCTACCCTTGCATCTCCACATGATGCTCAACAAAACTCTGGCCGGCTCTCTCAACATGCAGCAGTTAGCTCCACTCTAGGAGCTCACCAAAAGAAGAGTGCTCAACTCTACCAAACATCTGAGGAAAACACCAACGGATCCAATCCGAAGGGAACACTGCTCGCTGCACCCCTAACCACAGGGTTCCGGCTTACTGGCTGCAAACAACAACGCTTTACAGGAGCACAAAGATGCCTCAACAATCTCCTCGAAGGCTGCCAACTCTGCAGCTACTCACTGGGCAATCAAAAATCTGCTAAGGCTCAAGATCAACACTTGGGCTACCCAGGCTAGTCAACACGGGGACCTGCTCCACAAACATCCACATAAGCACAGCCATAGCTAACTCCTCTCTTGGAGTGGCACTCCAAGGCAAAGAACCTCCACCCTCTCACTAGGGGAAAACCAACAACTGCGCCACAATTGGCCTACGGGAGGACAAACTCTGCCTCCCACGGGGACGACGTCCCAGGGCATCCGAATCTATCTGGATACCTCAACAAGCCACAACATACATCACACACTGCGCGAAGTTGGCATGATGGCGCTCTAAACCCAAACCAACAACGAGTCAGAATCTGCTCGTCTCCGCTCCACAACACTACACAAGGCATACAATAGATGAAAAGTATTGTAAATTCTTAACCCTTTTCTTAAAACAGTAAACTTAGGCGTACCTGATGACTGTCGGAGTGCTGATGATCATGGAAAAACGACCTACACAAAAGGTCAGTCTACAGAATCTATGACTCTGAGCTCTGATACCAACTGTAACGACCCGACCCGAAAGGGGTTCTAAAATAGGCCGTTACCTCAATGCATGCATTCAAATCTACAGAAAATTTGCAATATGATGTTCGGATTCTAAGTAAAAACTAAAACATAAAACATCCATTTAAAAAGTCAACATAAAATTCCTGAAACCTGTCCCTGTTTCCAAGCACCTGTTCCAAGACAAATACATTTACAAAACTTGCTCTGATCAGAGATTTATTTAAAACATACAAGCTTTGCAATAGTTACAACAATGCTAGAATCCGGAAATACAGTCAGCAAACACCCTAGGGCTCCGTGCCCAACTACATGCATTCAGAGCACATTTAAAACATAAACATAAACAAGACTCAGAGTTGAACAACGGGTTCCCATGATCACAGCTCCTCCTCCACCATCCCATCTCAAGACCGTGGTTACCACGTGAAAAAACCACGAAATAAGGGTGAGTAACGAATTACTCAGTAAGAATCCCCAACCGGGGTACAATACGAAAACATCTCATTTAGCACACCGACATGCAACCAAACAATGACTTAGAGCAAGACGGTAGGTTTAGGCTATGTGCTAACACTAGAGCTAGCCTATCAAGGGCTTTCAACTACAGCTTATCCTAGGTTCTACACCTGGATGCCCATCGGGGTCTTACACAACCTAGGATACAATGACACAATGATGCCCATCGGGGACTTACACACAAGGATGCCCATCGGGTCTTACACCTCTAAACAATGATGCCCATCGGGGTCTTACACATACGGATGCCCATCGGGGTCTTACACCTCTAGCTATCAATGCTGCCCAATGGGGTCTTACACATCTAGGATGCCCATCGGGGTCTTACACCAGCTAAACAATGATGCCCATTGGGGTCTTACACATACGGATGCCCATCGGGGTCTTACACTTCTAAACAATGATGCCCATCGGGGTCTTACACATACGGATGCCCATCGGGGTCTTACCCCTCTAGCTATCAATGCTGCCCAACGGGGTCTTACAAACCTAGGATGCCCATCGGGATCTTACTCCAGCTAGGATCACTGAGATGCCCATCGGGGTCTTACACTCTTAAGCAGCCTCATGATGCCCATCGGGGGCTTACACACCGAGAGGAACAGGTCAAAGGTGCCCATCGGGGACTTACCTACATTAAGGATCACCTGCCTAGAACTAACATGGAACTGTCAGAATATAACAAGAACCAGAATATGCCAAGATAAAAGACCCTAACCTGTAACCAATATAACAGAAACACCAGTACAACACAAACCTGGAAGCAAGAGAAAACATGCAACCTATCCACTAGAGTTTCATACAATCACAAGATATGGCATACTATCAATTATTCGCAGGGTCCACACAACCTCGGTAAGAAACCCTTACCTGGGCGGAAGGCAACAACACACAAGAAACTTAAGCTGCGATCGAACCCGAGCAACCTAAAGCGAACCTAACAAACACATCAAAAATCACAATCCATAGGCCTAAATATAATAAAATAACAGGGCACGGCTCGGGAGCAACTCACGAGGCGCGGCTGACACGCGAACGAGCCGGCTGCACGGGGGAGGCAACTGCTGGGCGCTGAGGGGTGCAGATGGGCGCAGGAGCTGGCCGTTAGGGCGCGCTGACACGGCCGCTGGGGCGCTGAGCTGTGCGCTGGGGCACGGCTGGGCCAGCAGGGTGCTCGGGCGCAGACGCGAACGCGGGGGCGAGCTGCAGGGAGGCGAGGGTGCGCGGGCGCGACGCGACGGCTACAAGACGCTCGATCTGGCATGACGAGCTACAGGGGACGCTCGATTTGGCACGAGGCAGCTCGGATTTGGGCGACACGGGTGCGTACGGGACGAGCGGCACTGCGCGGCCGGGCTAGGCGAACTCGGGCTGACGACCTGGCGATGGCGCGACCTGGGCAGGCGAGCTCGGGCTGGTGACCTGGCGGGCGAGTTCGGCGACGGCGCGACCTAGGCAGGGCAGGGCTCGGCAGGGCGAGCCAGGGGCTGCTCGAGCTAGGGCTGGGCGAGCCAAGGGCTGTTGGATCGGCTAGGAGGGGGGGTGCTCGGGGAGAGAGAGAGAGAGAAAAGAGAAAAAAAAATGAAAAGAAAAGAAAAATGAATTTGGAGAAGAAAAAGAAAAGGGAAAATGGGAAAATAAAAGGAAAATGGGGATTTAATCCCTTTTTCCATCCTTATCCAAATTAAAACCTTAAAATCCCATTTCCCGGCTTCCTCCTTCGAGACCCGACTGAAGCAACCTCTTCCAAAAATAAAACTCACTTAAATTCAACTCCCAAATCAACACCAAGGGCCTTGGCTCGAATCCCAAGGGAGCACACAACCAACCATCACTTTGCCAAAAACCCAAACCACAACTGAACTTCCAAACGACTGGCCCGAACATCTCGGGACTCGCAACCAACAACAATCAAGCCTTGACAAAGGCAGGAGTGACCTCGAAGCCCTAAAAATCCACAATATCCTGCCCAGGGAGCCAAAAGACCAAAATACCCCCAAGGGTCAAAACAGCTCTAACGATCCAACCAAACAACCGAATCTTGACCCGAAGGCACCTCGAAAACTGGAGTAGAAAACTGGGCTGTTACATATACCCCGGTTGGGGATTCTTGCTGAATAATTCGTTACTCACCCTTATTTTGTGGTTTTCCACAGGTAACCAAGGTGAGAGACAGGATGGCTGAAGGAGGAGTTGTGATCATGGAAACCAGATGTCGAACTCTGAATTTTATCTATGATTCTTTATGTCTTATATTTCCTCTGAATGCTTGTAGCTGGGCACGGAGCCCTAGGTTATTTTCTGACTGCTTTTCTGGATTCTTGCACTATTGTAACTGTTGGATGTTTTGAATGTTTTAAATAAATCTCTGATCAGAGTATGTTTTGGAAATGTATTTGTCTTGGAACAGGTGCTTGGAAACAGGGACAGGTTTCAGGAATTTATGTTGACTTTTTAAATGGATGTTGTATGCTATAGTTTTCACTTAGAATCCGAAAAACCATTCTTGCATATTGACTTTAGTTTTGAATGCATGCATTAAGGTAAAGGCCCAGTTTAGAACCCCTTTTTGGGTCGGGTCTTTACATAATCTGACAACTCCTAAGAGGAAACAGTTCCTTACAAGTGGGTATCCCAAGGACAGAGAGCTCCACACATGCTCACTGTCTTGCTCAGCTAAAGCAACAACATCTAAGTCTCACGGAGGCAACAACAAGGGGGGTTCCACCACAGACTGAACAACCAACCTCAAACTAGCCAAACTCACCTCCAAACACCAAAGGAGGGGCAGCTCCAAAAACTCCGGAAACAGGAAAACATCCGACAGTACAAGAACCACTTGCCCCACGAGCAAAACTAACTTCTAGCAACTTGAAACCACACCTTGGTCAACACCAAGCACCAACTTGCCACCACACCGGAACCAATCCAAACTCTGCTTCAAACAAACTCTAGCTTGCTAGCCTACCAAATCTGCCAGCAACTCACCCGAGGTCTACAACCTACACTACTCCGGCTTGCCAACTAAAACTCACTATTTGGGTCTGACTGAGCTCTGGTGAGTATCTCCACAACTAGGGTTTCTTCGTCAACCCTCAAACACGCACTGTCGTCTAACGGTCTAATAGACAACTGCCTGAACAAGCAACTCCTTTTTCCAGCATTACAACTATGCTAGCCTGCTCCGAACCTCGAAACCAAAAAGACCAGAAACGCTTCAGAATGTGTCATCCTCCTACTCAAAGCATAAGCCACATCCTAGCTTACATCCAGGGTAAGGATTCCGAGCAACACTCTTAGCAACTACGGTCAGGAACTACGTGGCTTCGCTACAACCACCGTTTGTTCAGTACCATCTGAACTCCAACCATGAAAAACAAGAGGTTCCACCAACCAAGCTTAGGTCCAACCTAGCAAAACTTGCCTAAGCAACAACCCGACCACGAGCACGGTATCCTTACAACCTCAACTAAGGCCTTTAGACCTCCACATGAAGTCCAACTTCTCCAAGAACTGAGCACCAGTTCTCCAATGCAAACCGTACATGGTTCCGAAACTCTCGCCACCAGAACGAACTACACAAAAACACACTTATGTGCACAACTCCCAACCTTCCTTTAGAGATCCAAGACTAAAAGGCGCTTTCTAAAAAGGCAACAACTAACTTCCGGCAGGGGATGCAATCAACCAAAGGAACACCAAAAGTTCCATCTCCACACGATACTCGAAGCTGGGGCAACCTTGCTCTACTAAAGCATAACAATGCCAAACCGAACTTACCTCAAACCAACATCTCTACCAAGTGTTCTTACACATAAGGCGTCCAACTCCTCTCATAAGGCATCCTACTCATCTCATAGGCATCCAACTCATCTCATAGGCATCCAACTCATGGCCCCTCTGCTGGACCAAACTCTCATCTACGATGCTCAACTCTCCTCAGATTTAGGCACTCGAAGGTAGTTGAGCGCACTACCAACCACATAGATCTCTTGGCCTTAGCACTAGTGTGAGACTCACATGCACTAACACTTATCAACCTTCAACCTGCTGACACACTCTTACCCCGGTAACACTGGGAAGAGGCTCCGACTCCTCTCGAACATCCTTTCGCTTGTAGTCCTTCGACTACCACTGAACTAGTCCTCTTTGCGCGACCTAAACAGGTGCAACTGCCACAAACGGATCCAAAGGCTAAAGGAGTGCTGAACTCCGGATGAGTTATAGAACCATCTGTTCTACTCGTGCCAAACTCAGGCCTGCACCAGACTTATTGCCCAAATGGCACACCAACCAACGCACCTCAAGTGCCACAACCACCACCTTCTACAACTTACTACGAATGGGGCCAGCAAGGTCACAACCTCAAGTGACAAAAACTCTGGCTAGGCATACAAGAGCTCAAACCCAACAACCCTGTCTATGGCATCTCATCTAACTGAAGTCTCACGGCCTACTCTTGCATCTCCACATGATGCTCAACAAAACGCCGATCGACTCTCTCAACATACAGCAGCTAGCTCCACTCTAGGAGCTCACCATAAGAAGAGTACTTAACTCTACTAGACAACTGGGGAAACCACCAATGGATCAAGTCCGATGGGTACAATGCTCGCTGCACCCTTTAACCACAGGGTTCTGACTTACTGGCTGCAAAACAACAACAATTTGCAAGAGGACAAAGATGTCTCTACATACTTCTCGAAGGCTACTAACTCTGCAACCACTCTGTAACGGCCCAGTTTTCTATTCTGGTTTCTCAGGTGTTTCTGGTTCAATATTTGGTTGTTCGGTTGGGCCGTTAAAGATATTTTAACCCTAAAGGGCATTTTGGTCTTTTGCTCCCCGGTCAGGGTTTGTGGATTTTCAGGATTCCAGGGTCATTCCTGCCCTTTATCGAGGTTTGATTGTTTTTGGTTGCAAGACCCAAGATGTTGGTGCTAGTTGTTTGGAAGATTGGAGGTGATTTGGTTATTAACAAAATTAATGTTAATTAAAGTGCTCCCATTGGGATTTGAACCCTTGACCTAATGGTGATTTGGAAGCTTGATTTAAATGAGTTTAATTAAAGAGAAAAGATTGTCTCAGCTGGGACTCGAAGGAGGGAAGCCTTGGGAAGGGATTTTAGATCACCAAGGCTTATTTAAAATTAGGAAAAAGGAAAAGAAGTGAAAGAGCCCTATTTCTCACCCTGCCGTCCTCCAAGAATCAAGAACCGAGAGCCAAGACTAGCAGCAGGCCGTCGCACCACCTGAGCCGCACCAGCGCATCGGACCCGACCTCTCGCCCGTGCACCAGCCCAGCACAGCCGCACGCCGCCTCTGTGCCCACCCAGCAATCGCAGAAGCGGCAGCCTCGCCTGCTGCACCGCAGCGCCCCGACGCGCCACAGCTCGGCCCTCGCGCCGCGCCCAGACGCCCTCGCCAGCCTGCTCGCGTCGCGCCCAGCCCGCGCGCCCAGGCCGTGTCGTCGTGCCAACGCCCGTCCTCTGCCTCACCAACGCGCCCAACAGCGCTCGGCAACGCCCAGCCTGCTCGCCTCTGCCTCCTGACCTGCCTGCCCCTTGCTGTCGAGAGCCTGTTTTGCCAAGAGAGTTGGGCCGAGACCTTGTTCCTTCTCGGTTGGTAATTCCTGAGCCTCCACTCTTTTGGACCCTAAGATGTGAGATAATGTTTGTTTAATTAGGATGACTTTATTGATTGCTTAGGTTGCTCGGGTTCACTTAGAAGCTCGAGGGTCGCTTGTTGGTTGTGGTCATTAATTTCTGCTTGCTTCCAGGTAAAGATTTCTTACCGTGGTTGTGTGGACCCTGCGATGCTTTCAGGATTGTGCTTTGTATGCTTGGTTACTGTTATGAGCATGTTAGCTATAGGACAGCTTGTGTTCGAAATCTTCCTAGCATGTTTGCTTGTTGTTCATGTTAGTGCCATGCTAGGTTGTTCTTCCAGGATGCTTTTGATTCCTTCTTGAGTTCGTAGTATCATGCTAGGGACTTTCCTTACCCTGGCATATCCATGTTTCCTGTTCGTATTCTGTTGGTTTTTTGCTAGGGTTAGACAGGTAATGTTGATTGTCTGATTGTTAGGCTAGTTTGTGTCTCTGTACTTAGAAGACCGATAGGGGTTGTTAGTTTAGGTTCCGCTTGGGTAAGTCCCCGATGGGCACCGATGCGTTGCTAGTGTATGTAAGTCCCCGATGGGCACTACACTGCTGGCTTTATGTGTAAGTCCCCGATGGCCATCATAAGGTTGCTAGGGAGTGTAAGAACACGATGGGCATCTCTGTGATCCTAGCTGGAGTAAGACCCCAATGGGCATCCTAGATGTGTAAGAGCCCGTTGGGCAGCATTGATGGCTAGAGGTGTAAGATCTAGATGGGCATCCGTATGTGTAAGACCCCGATGGCCATCATTGATTTGAGGTGTTAGACCCCGATGGGCATCCGAATGTGTAAGACCCCGATGGGCATCATTGATAGCTGAAGTAAGACCCCGATGGGCATCCTAGATGTGTAAGACCCCGTTGGGCAGCATTGATAGCTAGCAGGTGTAAGACCCCGATGGGCATCCGTATGTGTAAGACCCCGATGTGCATCATTGATTTGAGGTGTAAGACCCCGATGGGCATCTGAATGTGTAAGACTCCGATGGGCATCATTGATAGCTGGAGTAAGACCCCGATGGGCATCCTAGATGTGTAAGACCCCGTTGGGCAGCATTGATAGCTAGAGGTGTAAGACCCCGATGGGCATCCGTATGTGTAAGACCCCGATGGGCATCATGGAATTGTGGAGTAAGACCCCGTTGGGCATCCTTGTGTGTAAGTCCCCAATGGGCATCACTGAGTCTAGCAGGTGTAAGACCCCGATGGGCATCCTTATGTGTAAGACCCCGATAGGCATCATCGCGTACTAGGTTGTGTAAGACCCCGATGGGAATCAGGGTGTAGAACCTAGTGTAGGTTGTGGTTGTAAGTCCTTGAATAGGCAATTTCTAGTTCGGCAGATAGCCTGAGCCAAGTCGTTACTTCTGAGCTCGTATTTGTTTGCATGTATACTAGGGTGCTAGATGAATAATGTATCGTATTGTACCCCGGCTGGGGATTCTTACTGAGTATGTTTATACTCACCCTTATTTCTGTGGTTTTTCCACCAGGTAACTTAGGACAGCACCGGGACGGCTAGCGGAGGGAGCTGATTGATCATGGGAACTGTCGACACTCTATCGTTTATTGTTTGCATTATTTATTCAGCATGTAGATGGACAAGAGTCCTAGGGGAATGATGTTAAAGGTTTTTAAACTCTTTGAATGTTCTTTTATAAATACTGGCCAGCTTGTTTTACCTTGATGGATTTGCTTTATGAAAATTGTTGGTTATGTTTTAAGTGTTCCCCGTTTCCAAATGTTTTGAAAAGTTTTAAATATGAGCAATAAACCGCTTGCTGAAATATTTAACTTGCATGCTGAGTGAGGACCTAGGTTTAGGACCGTATTTCAGGTCGGGTCTTTACACACTCTCCGGGCAACCAAACAATCTGCTAAGGTTCAAGAGTAACACTTGAACTACCCAGGCTAGTCTACATTGGAACCTGCTCCACTATCAACAACATGAGCAAAGCCAAAGCTACTCCGCTCCTGGAGCGGTACTCCGTGGCAAATCACCTCCACCCTCTCTCTGCGGAAAAAGCTACAACTGGGCCACAAGTGGCCTACGGGAGTCTAATCTCTACCTCCCTCCGGGACGATGTCCCTGCGGTATCTGAATCTATCTGGATACCCTAACTAGCTGCTATCATACTTCTTACACTGCGGGTAGTTGGCATGATGGTGCTGTGGACCCAAACCAACAACGAGTCAGAACCTGCTCGTCTCCGCTCCACAACACTAAACAAGGCATACACTAGATGAAAAGTATTGTAAATTCTTAACCCTTTCTAAGACTGTAAACTTAGGCGTACTTGATGACTGTCGGAGTGCTGGTGATCATGGAAAAATGACCTACAACAGAAGGTCAGTCTACAGAATCTATGACTCTGAGCTTTGATACCAATTGTAAAGACCCGACCCGAATGGGGTCCTAAAATAGGCCTTTACCTAAATGCATGCTTTTAAACTTAGAAAATAATATGCAAGGTTGAATGCCAGATTCTGATTAAAACAAAATAAAATAAAACTTCCATTCAAAATAAGAACAAAACGTCCTGGAACCTGTCCCTGTTTCCAAGTACCTGTTCCAAGCTAAATACAATTTAAAATGTACTCTGATCAGAGATTTAATTCAACATTCAAATCCAAAAATTGTTTACATCAGTGTCAGAATCAGGAAAACAACCAGAAAAACAACCTAAGGGCTCCGTGCCCAACTACATGCATTCAGAGGACATTTAAAACATAACAACATAAATAAAAGACTCAGAGTTCGAAACAACGGGTTTCCATGATCACAGCTCCTCCTTCAGCCATCCTGTCTCGCACCATGATTCCTGTGGAAAACCACAAAAATAAGGGTGAGTAACGAATTACTCAGTAAGAATCCCCAACCGGGGTACAATACGATATACATGGTCATCTAGCAGGAAGGCATGCAAGCTATGAATATAAACACAGAAGAGAGCACATAGCTTAAATCCACACATAAACCTCAGATGCCATCTCAGGGTCTTACTCAAGAAAATCCACCACACGATACGATCCTATACGAGAAACAAGTTGTAAAGACCCGACCCGAAAAATGGTTCTAAACCTAGGTATTTACTCAGCATGCAAGTGAAAATCACAAATGACCCAACCAGGGGTCGAATTGAAAAACTTTTCAAACATAAGAGTGGAAAACATTAAAACAAACTAAATATTCATTAAGCAAAACCATTCAAGTTAAAACAGTGACTGATCAGTACTTTTCTTAAAAAAACATAAAAGATAGTTCAATGCTACGATGAATACGTTTTCCCTACGGACACATGTCCAACTACATGCTG
Organism: Sicyos edulis; assembly: GCA_036507275.1. NCBI lineage: Eukaryota > Viridiplantae > Streptophyta > Magnoliopsida > Cucurbitales > Cucurbitaceae > Sicyos > Sicyos edulis. The sequence goes on from CM071851.1 coordinate 30,371,904, forward strand.
AATTCAAACATAAAATAACGACACAACAGAGTGTCAGCAGCATCCATGATCTCTTAGCTCCCTCCGCTCCGCTAGCAGCATCCAAAGTTACCTGGTGGAAAACCATAGTAAGGGTGAGTATAAACATACTCAGTAAGAATCCCCGACCGGGGTACGATACGATGCAATCAATCATCTAGCAACTTAGTACACATGCAAACAGATATCAACACGGATCTTAGCTCAACGAGCTTACAAGGCAAATCCAGAGTATTCAGAAGTCTCCTACTTCCGGCCTAATGATTGGTTCTCATAACCAATCCCGGGACATCTCTTATTGTAACGGCCCAGTTTTCCATTCCGGTTTCCCAGGTACTCTCGGTTCAGTATTGGGGCAATTGGTTGGGTCGTTAGAGCTTTTTAACCCTTAAAGGTATTTTGGTCTTTTTGCTCCCCGTTCAGAGGTTGAGGATTTCCAGGACTTCAGGGTCATCTCGGCCTTCATTGAGACTTGATTGATGTTAGTTGCAAGACCCAAGGAGTTTGGGTTAGTTGTTTAGGAGTTCGGAGGCATTCCGGTTAATGGCAAAATAATTGAAAATTAATTGGTCCCACTAGGATTTGAACCCTTGCCCTGATGGTGAAATTGGAGTTTTTAGAAAAGGAGTTTTAATTAAAAGAAAAAGGGTTGCTTCAGCCGGGACCCGCAGGAGGAAGCCTTGGGAAGGGAATTTAGGTCTCCTAACCTATTTAAAATAGGAAAAATAAGGAAAATAGGGAAAACCCTCTTTGCTTCCCTTGGTAGCCGCAATCTCTCTCTCTCTCTCTCTCTCTCCTAAAACCGAGCCACCCAGCCGCACCACACAGCCGAGCCACCCCCAGCAACACCGCACCACACAAGCCCGCACAGCCAGCCATCGCGCGCGCACGAACTACACCGCCCAAAGCCGCCCGCACTGGTCGCCCAACCCCTCTCGCTCGCTACCGCCCGCGACGCTCGCAAGCGCTGCGCCGCCACGCCGCCAATGCCACGCTTTCATCGCGCGCCGCCAGAGCCGCACCGCACCGAGCCACACCCAGCAGACCAGATGCTCGCCCGTGCGACGTTCCAGCGAGCCCGCTCGCTCGCGCGTCGTCTTGGCAGCAGATATCTCGCGCGCCGCCCCCAGTATCCAGACACGCGTCTTTGCGCGCCCGCTCGGTCGTCGCTTCGCCTTGCTTTGCCGCGCGCGCGCTCTCCAGTCGTCCGCTCGCCTTTGCCGCGCGCCGCTCGAGTCGCTCGCTATGCGTTGCCGTGCACCCGAGCCAGCGCTCAGCGCCAGCGTCCCTGCCGCACCAGTAGCGCCCAAACCTGCCCCTTGCTGCAGAGAGCCCGTGTCCTCTCGGTTGGTAATTCTCGAGCCTTTTCCCTTTTAGATTTTTAAGCTGCTGGCTGCTGTATATTTATTTAGGATGCTTTTATTATGCCTAGGTTGCTCGGGTTCGTTATAAAGCTCGAGGGTCTTATTTGATTCGTGATAGCTAATTTCCACTTGTTTCCAGGTAAGGATTTCTTACCGCGGTTGTGTGGACCCTGCGATGCTCTCTTTATTATGCCTAATATGCATGTTTACTTCTATGAACATGATTAGTGGATAGGACAACTTGTGATTGCATTCTTGCTAGCATGTTTGCCTGTTTGTACATGTTAGTGCCATGCTAGGATTGATCTTCCAGCATGCTTGAGATTCCTGCTTAAAGTTCGTAGTTCCATGCTAGGTTATGTATGGTTGCTGATTATTGTGTATGTTAGCTAGGAATCGTTTATTCTGTACTCTTAGCGAGTGTAGTAGGGTTTGTAATCATCCAGAGGCTGAGAGCGGACATAACGTACCTTGTCCCCACCGGTCGGGAGTAGAGTGAAGAATAACGTACATTGCTTCCCCCGACAGCCAATGAGGATTAGCTACCTCATTGGCATAAGCCTAGTTTGTAGCCTGATAGAGCGGAACCCTTCCAACAGTGCAAGCCTGCCTTGGCCGGTTCTTAGCTTCAGGTCTGTGGTACATGCTGCACAGATGAGTGCCGAGGGCCTCGCACTACTGTGTTCAGTGACACCGCTTCCAAGTCTTAGGCATGCGTACCTGGCCCGCGTAGTTTGTACTTCGGCATCCACATTTACACCGGTTGCAGTAGCATGCGGTGTGCGTGCACACGCGTTAGTCGCCGGTTCAGAGAGCTCCGCCGGGCTAATGTTCTAGCACCCTAGTATACATGCAAACAGTTACCAACACAGATCATAGCTCAACGATCTTACAAGGCAGAATCTGGAATCCTCAGAAGTCTCCTACTTCTGGCCTAATGATTGGCTCTCATAACCAATCCCGGGACATCTCCGAGGGTATTTCTCCCTCGGCCAATTGATCAGCTCAAAAACCGATCCCAAAGATGTCCGACACCCTCGAGGGTCTTTCTCCCTCAACCATATGATCAGCTCAAAAGCCAATCCCAATGGGTGTCCTCAAGGGCTGTAACGGCCCAGTTTTCTATTTCGGTTACCCAGGTGATTTCGGGTCATTATTCGGATGTTCGGATGGGCCGTTAGAACTGTTTTAACCCTTAGGGGCATTTTGGTCTTTTGCCCCCGGTCAGGGTTTTGTGGATTTTCAGGATTCGAGGGTCATTCCTGCCTTTATCGAAGTTTAATGGTTGTTGGTTGCAAGACCCGAGAGGTTTGGGCATGTTGTTTGGAAGTTTGGAGGTGTTTTAGAAAATGGCAAAATTAATTGTAATTTTGATGCTTCCATTGGGTTTTGAGCCCTTGCCCTAAATGGTCTTGGGGATTTTGTAGAAAAAGAGAGTTTTATTTTAAAATAAGTTTGCTTCGGCCGGGTTTGGAAAGAGGAAGCTTTGGGAAGGGATTTTAGACCTATTTAATTAGGGAAAAGGAAAGAAAATCAAGAAAACCCCTTTTCCCCCTTGTTTTGCAAAATCCTCTCTCTCTATCTCTCTCTCTCTCTCTCTCTCTCTCTCTCCTAGCCGACCTCACCAATACCGCCCTAGCCGCACCCCCGCTCAGCTCTGCACAACCCAGGCGCACCAGATAGCCCAGCCTCCCAGCCCAGGCGCACCAGACAACCCAACCGCTCCGCACCAGTCGCCAGACGCGCGCCGCAGCAGCCTCAGACTCGCCTCCTATCGCGGCGCACCGACCTGCATCAGGTCGCCCAGACGCACCGCGCCGTCCCGGACAAGGCCGCCCTACACCTTGCGCCCGCGACGCTGTCGCCCCGCAGCGCGCGCGCCCCAAAGATCGCCCGTCTCTCGCGTGTTCTGTGCGCTTCGCTCGCGTCCGCCCGCCACTCGCATTCGCCTGTCGCAGATGCGCGCAGCCCAGCCAGCGCCAGCGCCCGTCCCCACCCGCGCCAGCCCCAAGCCAACCTTGACCTGCTTCGCCCACCGCACTTCCCGCCGCCCACTTGCCACCGAGAGCCTATTTTGCCAAGATTGTTGGGGCCGAGACCTAGTACCCTCTCGTTTGGTAATTCTCGAGCCTCCACTCTTTTGGACCCTAAGTTGTTGGCTGCTGTTTATTTCAATAGGTTGTTTTTATTAAAATGCTTAGGTTGCTCGATTTCGCTTTAAAGCTCGAGGGTCATTATTTGATTGTGAAAGTTATTTCTGCTCGTTTCCAGGTAAGGATTTCTTACTGTGGTTACCCTGCGATGCTTTCTTGATTGTGCCTTATATGCATGTTTACTTGTATGAACATGATTAGTGGATAGGACAGCTTGTGATTGCACTCTTGCTGGCATGTTTGCCTGTTTGTACATGTTAGTGCCATGCTAGGATTGTTTTTCCAGCATGCTTGAGATTCCTGCTTTAAGTTTGTAGTATCATGCTAGGTTATGTGTGAATGATGATGATATGTATGTCTAGCCAGGAATCAGTTATTTTGTACTTTTAGCTAGTATAGTAGAGTTTGTCATCATCCAGAGGCAGAGAGCGGACATAACGTACTTTGTCCCCACCGGTCGGGAGTAGAGCGAAGCATAACGTACATTGCTTCCCCCGGTAGTCGATGTGGATTTAGCTACCACATCGGCATAAGCCTAGTTTGTAGCTCGCTAGAGCGGAACCCTCGCCAGCGGTGCAAGCTCGCCTTGGCGGTTCTTAGCTTCAGTCGGTGGTACAGTTTGCCAGATGAGTGCCGAGGGCCTCGCACTACTATGTTCGGTGACACCGCTTCCGAGTCTTAGGCATGCGTGCTGCCCGCGTAGTTTGTACTTAGGCCCCACATTTACGCCGGTTGCAAAGAAGACATGCGGTGTGCGCGCGCCACGCTTTAGTCGCCGGTTCGGAGAGCTCCCCGGGCTAATGTTCGTGAGTACACCGCCTCCTTCCAGCTTTAGAGCGGACTTCGGTACTCTCCGATAGTCCAGATTTATAAGCGAGGGTAAGAGGCCCTTGAGGACACCCATTGGGATTGGCCTTTGAGCGGATCATATGGTCGATGGAGAAAGACCCTCGAGGGTGTCGGACATCTTTGGGATCGGTTTTTGAGTGATCAATTGGCCGAGGGAGAAAGACCCTCGGAGATGTCCCGGATTGGTTATGAGAGCCAATCATTAGGCCTAAGTAGGAGACTTCCGAGGATTCCAGATTCTCGCCTTGTAAGCTCGTTGAGCTATGATCTGTGTTGGTAACTGTTTGCACGTATACTAGGGTGCTAGATGATTGATGTATTGTATTGTACCCCTGGTTGAGGATTCTTCACCGAGTATGTTTATACTCACCCTTATTTCTGTGGTTTTCCACGAGTAACTTGGGACAAAGACCGGGGCGGCTAGCGGAGGGAGCTGATTGATCATGGGAGCCGCCGGCACTCATCTTTATTGTTTGCATAATTTGTTCAAGATGTAGACGGACAGAGTCCTAGGGGGGCGTTTTTAAAAGTTGTTTAAATTGTATTGTATGATTTTATAAACACTGGCCAGGCTTGTTTTACTTTGTTGGCTTTGCTTAAATGAAGGTTGTTTATGTTTTAAGTGTCCCCGCTTTTAAATGTTTTGAAAGGTTTTAAATATGAGCACTAAACCGCTTGATGAAGTATTTAACTTGCATGCTGAGTGAGAACCTAGGTTTAAGACCGTGTTTTGGGTCGGGTTCTTAGAAGGGCCTCTTACCCTCGCTAACAAATCTCCACTATCGGTAGAGTACCCGAAGTGTGGCTCTAAACTGGAAGGAACTGGTGTACTCACGAACATTAGCCCGGGGGAGCTCTCCGAACCGGCGACTAACGCGTGTGCGCGCACACCGCATGCTGCTGCAACTGGCGTAAATGTGCGGGCCTAAGTACAAACTATGCGGGCCAGGTACGCATGCCTAAAGACTCGGAAATGATGTCACTGAACACAGTAGTGCGAGGCCCTCGGCACTCATCTGTGCAGCCTGTACCACCGACCTGAAGCTAAGAACCGCCAAGCGCGCTTGCACCATTGGCGTGGTTCCGCTCTAGCAGGCTACAAACTAGGCTTCTGCCGATGTGGTAGCTAAATCCACATCGGCTGCCGGGGGGAAGCAATGTACGTTATGCTTCGCTCTACTCCCGACCGGTGGGGACAAAGTACGTTATGTCCGCTCTCAGCCTCTGGATGTGACAAACTCTACTTTACTAGCTAAAAGTACAAAATAACTGATTCCTGGCTAGACATACATGTCAACATCAATCACACATAACCTAGCATGATACTACGAACTTAAAGCAGGAATCTCAAGCATGCTGGAAGAACAATCCTAGCATGGCACTAACATGTACAAACAGGCAAACATGCTAGCAAGAATGCAATCACAAGCGGTCCTATCCACTAATCATGTTCATAGAAGTAAACATGCATATAAGGCACAATCAAGAAAGCATCGCAGGGTCCACACAACCACGGTAAGAAATCCTTACCTGGAAACAAGTGGAAAATAACTATCGCGAATCAGATAACCACCCTCGAGCTTAAAGCAAACCCGAGCAACCTAGGCATATGATAAAAACATCCTAAATAAATAAACAGCAGCCAGCAGCTTAAAATCTAAAAGGGGAAAGGCTCGGGAATTACCAACCGAGAAGACATGCGGTCTCGGCAGCAAAAAAGGCAGGCATGGGCGATGCTGGTACGGCAGGGGCGCTGGCGAGGCATGCGCTGGCTTGGGCGCGCGGCAAGGCGAGCAGACGCGTTGGAGCGGGCGCGCGGTAGAGACGTCGGGTCTGCAAGGACGGCGCACGGCCGACGCGTCAGGGCTGCCGGCGTGCGACGGCTGGGACGACGCACGGGAGGCGCATCTGGGCGGCTGGGTCGACGCACGGGAGGCGCATCCGGGCGGCTGGGTTGACGCACGGGAGACGCTGGTGTTTATAGAGAGAGAGAGAGAGAGAGAGAGAGAGAGAGAGAGAGAGAGAGAGAGAGAGAGAGTGGTAAAACAAGGGGGAAAGGGATTTTTCTTGATTTCTTTCCTTTTCCTAATTTAAATGGGTCTAAAATCCCTTCCCAAAGCTTCCTCTTTCAAAACCCGGCCCAAGCAAACTTTGCTTTTAAATAAAACTCTTTTTCCTACAGACTCCCAAAACCATTTAGGGCAAGGGTTCAAATCCCAAAGGAAGCACTCAAAAACCCATTAATTTTGCCAATAACTAAAATACCTCCAAACTCCCAAACAACTTGCCCAAACCTCTTGGGTCTTGCAACCAACAACCACCAAACTTCGACGAAGGCAGGAAAGGCCCTGAAATCTTGAAAATCCTCAAAACCCTGACAGGGGGAAAAAAGGCCAAAATACCCCTAAGGGTTAAAACAGCTCTAACGGCCCATCCGAACATCCGAATAATGATCCGAAAACACCTGGGTAACCGAAATAGAAAACTGGGCCGTTACAATACTCCCTCCTTTTAAGACTTTCGTCCTCGAAAGTCCTAAGACGAAAACAACTCTAGGAAAAACTCCACTGATTCTTAACCAACCAAGCTCCCGATTAAAACAACACAAATCCTTCTTCGAAACCGAACCCTCTTGGGTTCCTAAAGGCTCCAAGCCCAACAGACACCGAGTCTGCCACGAACTATCTCAACCAAAACTGAACTAACACTGAGCTTCGAAGAAAGCATGCGATAACTAGTCGGTGAGCCACATCCTCTGACTCGTACCAACTATCAACGGTCTTACGACCCTAGGGCTCACGTATCCCTACTAACCCAACTCGGAACGCCTCTCTACGGCACTACTCTCAGCAAACTCGAGGACTGGTCACAAGCTCTAAACTCTCCGCAGCGCACCAGTGAAACTTCTCTGGCTCACAGCAGTTAACAAACAGCCTCAACTCTACACCACGCTAACCAAACAACTGAACCTCCCAGGTTTCAGAAACTAAACGGCCTACTCTTACTTCGCAAGAGATCTGCGAGCCCCAATGGTTGCCTACAATCCTTAACGAAATCCAAATCGAACCACCAACTGGTGACTGATCCCAAGGCAAACTCCTCCAACTAGCATGCGTCCACAACACTTAAGCAACCATCTTACGAGAAATCAAAGCACCAAAGCCAAGGGGCACTTTTCTGGTTCACCAAACGGCTACCACCAACACACCAGCTGAAACTTCAGCTACGGCCACCTTTAGAAGACAAGGTCCAGGCACAGGCTCCACTCGGCCAAACTAACAAACTGGAGCCCCTCAACGGCCGACAACAGACTTTCCAATGCAATTCGATCAGCCACTAGCCTAAGAGAACATCGTCAGACAGAAAAACAAACAACATTCCTCTTATGGAAATCTCGAGCAGCAAGGAATAAAACATTACGTGGCTACTAGCAACACAATAGCTGGAGGATAACAACTCTAAGGTTTCCAACCAATGCCACGACATCTCTGTGCCAACCCACTCAACTGTGGCTCAGCTATAACGCCAACTGCGAACGCACATCAACTAGGAACAAAGCCCGAGAAGGCTTGCTCTGCAGAAACTCAACCCAAGCTTATAACGAGCAAGGCTCGCCTCCAAGCTGCCACTCAACTCTTAAGCCCATCTGGCTGCTCCAAGGACTTCCTCCTTATAGCTTAGACCTAACTCTTCTTCCAATCCAGAAACTCCACCCACGAAACATCGCGAGGAATAAGGATAGCGACGACCACAAGCTTGCGGATCTTGAACAACACGAGTAGGCAAGACTACCTCAAAAGTTAAAACTCGAGGCCGGCATCCACGGTGCAACTCAACTACCAAGGAACTAGGGGTTCTACAAACTCCCAAGATCCAATAACTTTCCAGCAACGACTCAAGCACTTGAACTGGCAGGCCTCCGCCCTTGCGGGAACAAACAACTTTCTGCTTGCTAACAAACAAACGCAGGGACACTCTAGCTGGGCTGACCGCTGCGCTACTCTGATCAACTACACAACTCAGGAGCTAAGCTGACTCCTCTTCTACATGAACGATTTCCCAGCAAGCGGACTTTCGAAGGACAGCGAACTCCACACACGCTCGCTGTCTTTCTCAAACCCAAGGGCAACAACAATCAACTCTCTCAGAAGCAACATCCGAGGATCCTCAATCGCTTGAACCCCCAACTTGGAACTAGCAGTGCCTACTCAATTGTCGAGGGAGGGGTCAACTCCCAAAACTTCCTGACTAGGAACAAGTCCTCAGGGCAACGCCCGCTTGCTTGAACCGAGCTAGCTCACGAAACAACATGGGAACCAAACCTTGGTCAACACCAAGCACCACCTCGCTAAGAATTCCGAAAATCAACGTGGAGGTTACCAAGAACAACTCTAGCTTGTTAACCGACAACAAGCATCCAACGAACTCAACCGAGGAATACTGCTGGTGTCTGCCTGCGCTCTAGTGGCGCTCCACAACATATGGTTCCTCCGCGATCCCTCCGCGACACACCCGTCGTCAAACAGCTTCTAACAGACAACGGCTACACGAGCACATCTCCCTCCAAAGATCTCAACTGTGGCCGGCCAAAAGCTCTTCCTTGCCACATCTCAGTAGCAAGCACGGGCGATGCTCCACACAATCCGAAAAGCGCCTTACCAAACTTTATGCAATGAGCGGCCGCTGCTGGCCTCGCCTCGCGACGATCCTAAGCTCTAACTGCGGTCGGCGCGATCGCGACCCCTAGATCGCCCTGCTTACGGCGAAGTTCGCTATCCACCTGAGCGGAAACCACCAGAAGACCCAAACTTCCTCTTGCTCCAAGCATCAGCCACATCGTAGCTTCTACCCAGGGTAAGGATCCGAACAACTCTCTTAGCCATGGCGGCCAGAAACTCTGCGATTTTACTACCATCGCCCTGGATCAGTTCCAACTGAACTCCAACCATCGATCAACAAGAAATGCCTCTACCCAGGTCAAGGGCCAACTAGCATAACTTGCCTACGCAACAACCCGGCTACCGGAACGGTAACCTCTCAACCCAAGTTAGGGCACTTGCCAAGAACTAAAGTCCTAACTCCGCATAACTGAGCACTGGTTTCACAACCCGAAACCCCTCGTGGTTCTTGAAAAATACAACATGGAACGAGCTACACAAAAGTACACCGGCGTGTACAGCTCCAACTTGGTTCCTTAAGATCCAAACCAACAAGAATTCTCACACAAGGCAACTTTTGCCTCCCAATAGAGCCACATCTAGCAAAGGAGCAACAAGAGTTCAACCCACTCGGGGTCAACTCACCACGGAATGCCACATTGGTCGACTCACTCTTACAAGAGCATAGCCACACCAAGCTAACTTACCTCATACTTGTAACGGCCCAGGTTTTCATCCCGGTCTTCGAGGTATGCCCTGGGGGTATTTTGGTAATTTGGTCGGGCCGTCAGGGCCGTTTATGTCTTTTTCCAGTTGCTAAAATTATTGGATGGTTTTATGAAGGTTTTTTAGGCTTTGTGGTTTGGTTTGAGCATGGGTAGATGCAAAAGTAAAAATAAAGGAATTTGTGTTGCAGCTGGGATTCGAACCGGGTCTCCGTGAAAGCTTTGTGAGGATGCGTGCGGTTGAGCTATGGAGAGCTCTTGTTACTCTTTCCGCGTCATATCTTAGTTACCCTTGGATCTTTGGAGTTTTGTGATTTTGGTTAAATGAAAAGAAATTAGGTTTATTCCATCTTCTTCTCCAAATCACCTCTTGGCGCACAAGCTTTCCCCTCCCAAGCTCCAAGCCGATTTTCATCCCCTTTGCGTACCCGTGGTTCGATCGTCTTTCCGGGTAAGTTTCTTCGTCTCTTCGTCTTCTCCGATTTGAGTTCTTGCTTGCCGAATGAAAATAGAAGAGTGTGGTTGTGTGTGTATGTTTGTTTGCGACTGCGAGAGGAGCCCCACCAATGAAATTTCACCGTCGCACCCCGGCCGACCAGATCGCACCAAAGAAGAAGCCCAGACGATCGCCGGAGTCGCCCGGCTCCATCGCCCTGCGGTGCCATCGAGCAACTGTCGCTCGCTGGCCGAGCGAGCGCTCAGAGCGGCCTGCCGCGGCCAATGACGCTTCGAGCGGCCTGCCGCGGCCAATGACGCGCCCAGCAGCCCACGCCGCGGCCCAGATCTCGCCAGCCAGATGCGCCACTGCCGAGCCTCTCAGCGGCGAGAATCGCGCGTCGAGCGCTGCGTCGGCCGCAGCGCCCGTCGTCGCAGCCAGCGCCGCGCGCGTGTCCGTCGCTTCCGGCTTGTCGCGCCCGTGCGCTGCGCCAGGCCGGCGTGTCCGCGTCATATACGCGTGCGCCAGCTTCTGCCGCCCATCTGCGCTGTCAGCGCCCAGCGCCCGACCCTGCGCCCATCAGCGCCCATCAGCGCCAATGACAGCAGCCTCGCCATCTTTGTCTGCCCGTCAGCGTGTCGGCCGCGCGCGCGAGTTGCTCCTTTGAGCCAAGCCTTGTTTATTTTTATGTTTAGGCCTATGGATTGTGATTATTATTGTGTTTGTTAGGTTCTCGTTAGATAGCTCTGGGATCGATCGCAGCCTTAGGATTTTTGTGTGTAGTTGCCTCCCGCGGTAAGGATTTCTTACGGAGTTGTGTGGACCTGCGATGTTCTATGTGATTGTTGTTTGTATGTTTGTTTGTGATTATCGGCATGTATAGTTTAGGTGCTCTGTTCTGAATTCCTGACTAGCATGACTTCGTATGTTGTTCTCTCATGTTAGCCCATGCTAGGTTGTTCCGTTCTAGCATGCTCATGTCTGTTCTTGCTTTGTAGTACCATGCTAGGTTCGTTGTATCTGTTGAGCACGTTTTGGATTGTATTGGATTGTATGTTATTGATATGATAGATTAAAGTGTGGGTAGGTAGCATCATCCGGGCCTGATGCATAAAGTATCTTGCATCCATGGCGGGGGACGTCGAGACGCTTCTCCGTCCCCGACCCGTTAGGGTTTAGCTAACCCGACCGGTAGGCCCCGCAATCTTGGGTGAGGGTGGCGGATCGTTAAATGCCCCAACGGTCGGGATGATGACTTGGCATTGCCTCGTCCCCGGCGATCGGCACGTCCTCGGCGTGTTCGGCCGTAGCCCTTGATTGCCACTGTTAGGGCAAGGACCGCTTCTGGTGTAAGCCTACCACGACCGGTTCCTTAGCCTCGGTGCGGTGGTTCAGTGACATAGTTCACGTGTCCGTGTCTCACACCCTATGTCGGTGACACCGATCCGGAGATTTAGTTAGGCGTGGTGGCCCGGACATGGGCGGCTTGCCACTAGACCCGGCACCCCATAGTCTGCGGTAGCACGCGGTGCATGCTTACGCTCATTACTGGCGCCGACCGGAGAGCTCCTCGGGATCTTGAGCTAGTGCACCTTTCGTGACGGCGATATGTGCGGCGGGCCGAGACTTGGTTCTCGTTTAGGGCGTATTGTGTGTGTGGATTATTCCGACTAAGACCCCGAGTTGGCATCCGAGGTCCAAGTGTGGACTTAAGCTATGTGCTCTATTCTGTGTTTATATTCATAGCTTGCATACACTCATCTAGATGACCATGTGCATCGTATTGTACCCCCTGTTGGGGATTCTTCTTGAGTAATTCGTTACTCACCCTTACTTATCTTTCAGTAACCATGGCGCGAGGCGGGATGGTCAAGGAGGAGCTATGATCATGGGAACTTCTTTGTCGTCTCGACTTTTTATTTCTATGACTCTTGTCTTTTATTTTCCCCGAATGCATGTGGCAGGCACTGAGCCCTAGGATGTTTTCTGAATGTTTTTATGGATTCCCGCTTTACTGAATTTGAGGATGTTTCAAATGTTTTAATAAATCTCTGATCAGAGTGTACGTTTTGGAAATGTATTTGCCTTGAAACAGGTGCTTGGAGACAGGGACAGGTTTCAGCAAACTATATTGATTTCTGATTGAACCTTGATTGTTTTGTTTTAACTGGGAATCTGAAAACTTATTTGCATATTGTCCTTTCCATTGAATGCATGCATTGGGGTAAAGGCCTATTTAGAGCCCTTTTGGGTCGGGTCTTTACAATACTAATGGTCGACTAAACGTGCTCTGATCAACCATCCAACTCATGGCTCTAACACTAGATCAACCACGCATCATCGATGCCAACCCTACTCATATTAGGGTAACTCCATGGTAGTCGAATCACACTACCATCCAACTGGCTCACAAGCCCACAACACAGGCGCGAGAACTCGGACGCGCTAGCCCTTAACAACCAACAACATCCTTTGTACCCAACTCTCGGTGACCTGAAGGGCTCCTACTTATCCCTCGAATCATAATTGGCCGGCTTTCTACTCCGCTTTCGAGGTGCCTTCGGGTCAAGATTCGGTTGTTTGGTTGGATCGTTAGAGCTGTTTTGACCCTTGGGGGTATTTTGGTCTTTTGGCTCCCCAGGCAGGATTTTGTGGATTTTTAGGGCTTCAAGGTCGCTCCTGCCTTTGTCAAGGCTTGATTGTTGTTGGTTGCGAGTCCCGAGATGTTTGGGCCAGTCGTTTGGAAGTTCGGTTGTGGTTTGGGTTTTTGGCAAATTGATGGTTGGTTGTGTGCTTCCTTTGGGATTCGAGCCCGGGCCCTTGGTGTTGATTTGGGAGTTGAATTTAAGTGAGTTTTATTTTTTGGAAGAGGTTGCTTCAGTCGGGTCTCGAAGGAGGAAGCCGAGAAATGGGATTTTAAGGTTTTAATTTGGATAAGGATGGAAAAAGAGATTAAATCCCCATTTTCCTTTTATTTTCCCATTTTCGCTTTTCTTTTTCTTTAAAAAAAAAATCCCCTTTCTCTCTCTCTCTCTCTCTCTCTCTCTCTCTCTCCCCCCAGCCCGAGCCCCAGCTCGCCCAGGTCGCCCCCAACCCGAGGCTGCTCGCCCAGCTCGCCCAGCCAGGTCGCGTCGCCGGCCCGAGTTCGCCCAGCCCGGCCGCGCAGTGCCGCTCGTCCCGTCTGCACCCGTGCCGCCCAGATCCCAGCCACCTCGTGCCAGATCGAGCGTCCCCTGTAGCTCGTCGTGCCAGATCGAGCGTCTTGTAGCCGTCGCCTCGCGTCGCCCCCGCGCGCCGTCCCTGTGCCGAAGCTGCCGCCGCGCCGCGCCTCGCTGCAACTTCGCCCGCTGGTTGCGTCGCGCCCGAAGGCTCGCTGCTCGCCAGCCCGTGCCCAGCCCAGCGCGGCTTCAGCGCTCAGCCCGCCGTGTCGTGGCGCTCTAGCGGCCAGCCCTGCGCGCCATCTGCGCCCCTCGGCGCCAGCCCGGTGCCTGCGCCGTCAGGCCGCGCTCGTTCTCGTGTCAGCCGCGCCTCGTGAGTTGCTCCTAAGCCGTGCCCTATTATTTTATTATATTTATGCCTATGGATTGTGATTTTTGATGTATTTGTTAGGTTCGCTTTAGGTTGCTCGGGTTCGATCACAGCTTAAGTTTCTTGTGTGTTGTTGCCTTCCGACCAGGTAAGGGTTTCTTACCGAGGTTGTGTGGACCCTGCGAATAATTGATAGTATGCCATATCTTGTGATTGTCTGAAATTCTAGTGGATAGGTTACATGTTTTCTCTTGCTTCGAGTTTGTGTTGTCTTGGTGTTTCATTATATTAGTTACAGGCTAGGGTCTTTTATCTTGGCATATTCTGGTTCTTGTTATATTCTGACAGTTCCATGTTAGTGCTAGGCAGGTGATCCATAATGTAGGTAAGTCCCCGTTGGGCAGCATTGATAGCTAGAGGTGTAAGACCCCGATGGGCAACCGTATGTGTAAGACCCCGATGGGCATCATTGTTTAGCTGGTGTAAGACCCCGATGGGCATCCTAGATGTGTAAGACCCAGTTGGGCAAAGATTGATAGCTAGAGGTGTAAGACCCGATGGGCATCCGTATGTGTAAGACCCGATGGGCATCATTGTTTAGAGGTGTAAGACCCCGATGGGCATCCGTATGTGTAAGACCCCGATGGGCATCATTGTTTAGCTGGTGTAAGACCCCGATGGGCATCCTAGGTGTGTAAGACCCCGTTGGGCAGCATTGATAGCTAGAGGTGTAAGACCCCGATGGGCATCCGTATGTGTAAGACCCCGATGGGCATCATTGTTTAGCTGGTGTAAGACCACGATGGGCATCATTATGTGTAAGACCCCGATGGGCATCATTGTTTAGAGGTGTAAGACCCCTATGGGCATCCTTGTGTGTAAGTCCCCGATGGGCATCATTGTGTCATTGTATCCTAGGTTGTGTAAGACCCCGATGGGCATCCAGGTGTAGAACCTAGGATAGGCTGTAGTTGAAAGCCCTTGATAGGCTAGCTCTAGTGTTAGCACATAGCCTAACCCTATCGTTTTTCTCTAAGTCATTGTTTGGTTTCTTGTCGGTGTGCTAAATGAGATGTTTTCGTATTGTACCCCGGTTGGGGATTCTTACTGAGTAATTCGTTACTCACCCTTATTTTTGTGGTTTTTTCCACAAGTAACCACGGTGCGAGACAGGATGGATGGAGGAGGAGCTGTGATCATGGGAACCCGTTGTTCAACTCTGAGTCTTGTTTATGTTTATGTTTTTAATGTCCTCTGAATGCATGTAGTTGGGCACGGAGCCCTAGGGTGTTTGCTGACTGTATTTCCGGATTCTAGCATCGTTGTAACTATTGCAAAGTTTGTATGTTTTAAATAAATCTCTGATCAGAGCAAGTTTTGTAAATGTATTTGTCTTGGAACAGGTGCTTGGAAACAGGGACAGGTTTCAGGAAATTATGTTAACTTTTTAAATGGATGTTTTGTGTTTTAGTTTTTACTTAGAATCCGAACACCATCTTGCAAATTTTCTGTAGATTTGTATGCATGCATTGAGGTAACGACCTATTTTAGAACCCCATTCGGGTCGGGTCGTTACAGTTGGTATCAGAGCTCAGAGTCATAGATTTTGTAGACTGACCTTTTGTGTAGGTCGTTTTTCCATGATCATCGGCACTCGACTACATCATCAGTGCGCTAAGTTTACTTGTTTTAAGAAAAGGGTTAAGAATTTACAATACTTTTCATCTATTGTATGCCTTGTGTAGTGTTGTGGAGCGGGGACGAGCAGGTTCTGACTCGTTGTTGGTTTGGGTTTAGAGCGCCATCATGCCAACTTCCCTCAGTGTGAGCAGTATGTTGTGGCTTGTTGAGGTATCCAGATAGATTCGGATGCCGCTGGGACATCGTTCCAGAGGGAGGTAGAGATTAGACTCCCGTAGGCCACGTGTGGTTCAGTTGTTGGTTTTCCCCTAGTGAGAGGGTGGAGGTGATTTGCCTTGGAGTACCACTCCAAGAGAGGAGTTAGCTATGGCTTGCTTATGTTGATGCTTGTGGAGCAGGTTCTAGTGTGGACTAGCCTGGGTAACTCAAGTGTTGATCTTGAGCCTTAGCAGATTGTTGATTGCCCAGTGAGTGGCTGCAGAGTTGGTAGCCTTCGAGAAGATAAATGAGGCATCTTTGTGCTCCTGTAAAGTGTTGTTGTTTGCAGCCAGATGTTTTAACCACGTGGTTAAGGGTGCAATGAGCGATGTTCCCTTGGACCGGATCCGTTGGTGGTTTCCTCGGTTGTTTGGTAGAGTTGAGCACTCTCCTTTTAGTAAGCCCCTAGAGTAGGGCTAGCTGCTGCATGTTGGGAGAGCCGGCCAGAGCATTGTTGAGCATCATGAGGAGATGCTAGTGTAGGTCGTGAGCCTTCGGTTTGATGAGATGCCATATGCATGGTTGTTTGAGTTGGGCCCTTGTATGCCTAGCCAGAGTTCTTGTCACTTGAGGTTGTGACCTTGCTGGCCCCATTGGTAGTAAGATGTGGATTTGGTAGTAGTAGCACTTGAGGTGCTTTGGTTGGTGTGCCACTTTGGCACTAAGTCCGGTTTGGCTTTGAGTTTGGCATGGGTATAGCAGATGGTTCTATGCCGTCCGGAGTTCAGCGCACTCCTTTAGCCTTTGGATCCGTTTATGGCAGTTGCACCTATTTTGGTCGTGCAAGAGGGCTAGTTCAGTGGTAGACGATGGACTACAAACGAAAGGATGCTCGAGAGGAGCCGGAGCCTCTTCCGAGTGTTACTGGGGGTTGAGTAAGTCAGCAGGTTGTCGGTTGGTAAATGTTAGTGCGCGTGAGTCTCGCGCTAGTGTTAAGGCCAAGAGATCCTTGTGGTGGGTAGTGCGGTCAACTACCTTCGAGTGCCTAAATCTGAGGAGAGTTGAGCATCGTAGATGCGAGTTTGGTCCAAAGAGAGAGGACCTCGAGTTGGATGCTCATGAGATGAGCTGGATGCCTATGAGGCGAGATGAGTTGATGCCTTGTGAGAGGATTTGGACTCCTTATGGATAAGCACCCTTGGTAGAAGCTTTGTTGTGGTTGATGTTTGAGCAGGAGGATGACGCATTCAGTAGCGTTTCGGGTCCTTTTGGTTCACAAGGAGTTGGAGTTGGGCAGCATGGTTGTGATGCTGTAAAATGGAGTTGTTTGTTCAGGCAGTTGGTTGTTAGCTCGTTGGTCGACAGTGTGTGTCGAGGGTTGCCGAAGAACCCTAGGTTGTGGAGAGCCTCTCCAAAGCTCAGTCAGGCCCAGGTAGTGAGTTTCATTTGGCAAGCTGGAGCCGTGTAGTGTGTAGCCTCGAGTGAGTTGCTGGCAGTCTTGGTAGCCTAGCAAGCTAGTGGTTGTTTGGAGTAGAGTCCGGATTGGTTCCGATGTGGTGGCAATTTGATGCTGGGTGTTGACCAAGGTATGGATGGAGCTGCTAGAAGTTAGTTCTGCTCGTGGGCGAGTGGTTAGTGCCCTGTTGGTTGACTTTCCTGTTTCCAGGATGTTGAGAGTTGCCCCGTTTGGCATTTGGAGGTTCAGTCTGTGGTGGACCACTGTGGTTGCCCGTGAGATTTAGATGTTGTTGCTTTAGCGGAGCAAGACAGTGAGTGTATGTGGAGCTCTCTGTCCTTCGGTTGTCTGCTTGTAAGCGCCGTTTCCTCCTGGGAGTTGTCAGATTTCTCCCGTAGTCTTGGAGTTGATGGGAGTGGTGTAGCAAGAGGGAAACGTTTGTTGGCTGCTTGGAAGCAGTTGTTTGTCTAGTTAGGCGGACTCTAGGATGGTGTTCTAGAGGCTGCAGTAAGGGTAGTTCTGCCTCTTGTGAGTGTTTGGCAAAGGTTTGGTCCTTTTGTTGTTTCAAGAGCTAGTTCGGTTCTAGTTGGAGGGCTTTGTCCTGAGGTCTTGTTCCTAGCCAGGAAGTTTGGGAGTTGACCCCTCCCTCGGCGGTTGAGTAAGTTCTGTTAGTTCCGGATTGGTGGTCCGATCGGTTGAGTTTTCCCTTGGGTGTTGCTTCCAAGAGAGTTGGTTGCTGTTGCCTTGGGTTTTAGCAAGTCAGCGAGCGTGTGTGATGTTCGCTACCCTTCAGAGTTTGCTTGGTAGGAATTCGTTTCCCGTTTAGTAGGAGTCTGCTTAGCCCCTGGGTTGTGTAGTTGATCAGAGTAGTGCAAAATGTTAGCCCAAATGAGAGGGTCCCTACTTTGTGTTGTTAGCAAGCTTAAAGTCGCTTGTCCCGCAAGGGCGGAGGCCAGCCAGTTTAAGAGTTGAGTTGTTGGTTCTTTGGGGATTGATGATTCCCTTTTCCCCCTAGTCTCTGTGGTGGTTGAGTTGCTCCATGGATGCCAACCTCGAGTGTTAGCTTCTGAGGTAGTCTTGCTGATTCGTGTGGCTCAGGATCCGTAAGCTTGGAGGTTGTCGATATCCGTTTTCGTTGCAGCTTTTAGAGTGGAGCTTACAATTTGGAAGATGAGTTAGGCCTAAGCTAAAAGGAAGAAGTCCTTTGAGTAGCCAGTTGGATTTTAAGAGTTGAGTGGTAGCTTGGAGGCGAGCTTTGCTCGTTATAAGTTTGGGTTGAGTTCTGCTGAGCAAGCCCTTCTCGGTGTTTGTTCCTAGTTGTTGTGCGTTCGCAGTTGGCGTTAGCGGAGCCTCGTTTGAGTGAGTTGGCACAGAGGTGCCGTGACATTGGTTGGTAAATCTGTTGAGCTGCTTTCCTCAAGGTGTTGTGTCGCAGATAGCTGCTTGATGGTTTAGTCCTTGCAATCCGAGATTTCCTTGAGAGGAATGTTGGTTGTTCCTTGCCTGGCAGTGTTCTCTTTGGCCAGTTGTTGAAAGGTTTGAGTTCGGCTGATGAGGAGTCCTAGCTTGTTGGTTTGGCCGAGTGGAGCCTGTGCCTGGCCCTTGTCTTTAGAGGTGGCCGTTGTAGGATCGGTATGACAACCCTAGAGGGGGGTGAATAGGGTTTCTTAAACTTTTAGAAAACTTTTTTTGCTTAATGTGGGCCCAATTAAACAAGTCAATTTACTTTTGACTAAACAATCAATTTAATCAAGAATACCATAGAAATTAACAAAGACCAATTTTAAGTACCCTATTTAATTCCAATATTAAGATTGATAAATAATATGTCAAGATAAAATTATAACAACCAAACAAAATATATAAGAACAATTAATATAATATAACAATAAATTAATTGCAAAAATAAAAGAAGTTAAGGATAGAGAAATTGACACCGTGAATTTATAGTGGTTCGGCGCACCTACTCCACTCCCCAAGCTCCTCTTGGGTATTCCACTAAAACAATGAAGACTCTTTCCACGGCTTAGAGTCAAACCGTTACAACGTTCCTTTTGCGGGAGCAAGAACAAACCCGATCTTTTCCACGGCTCAAGATCAAACCGTTACAACCTCTTTTTTTATGGATCAAGAGAAAACCGTACAATGATTTGGAAATGTAAGATCAAGATGAACAAACTCTCTCCGAGAGTGGATTTTCAAATTTAACTCTCACAAATCAAATCCTCACAATACAATAATTTCTCTCTCAAGAATAAGATGAAAATTGAAAGCTTGGAGAGAGCAACAATGAAGACTTCTTTATTTTGGAGGATTGAGAAATATGAAACTTGGTGTCTACAATTGGTAGAGAAGATGAAGATTAAATAGACATGAAGAGACAAAGTTACCGTTAGACACAAAACATAATAATATTATAATATGCGAAAAGTTACCGTTAGACACAAAGCATAATAGTATTATAATATTCAAAAAGTTACCGTTAGACACAATGTATTATAATAATATAATATTATAAAAAAGTTACATTTAGACAAACAACATAAAAGTAGTATAACAACATTTAATTTTCTTTCCATTTTAAGAAAGTTACCGTTAGACACATCCTCAAATAATAATATAATAATGGATACCTTTGTTTTCCTTTTCTATTTTGCTTTTACCTTGACTTTTTATAACACAAAAAAATCTCAAATGTCAAACATCCAAGGCTCCACATGTCGCTCTTGGATTGGCCAATTTTTGCTACGTCATCACGTCGGGATTTACCATTCAAAATCTTTTAGGTCATAACTTTTTCATCTTAACTTTGATTTGAGTAATTCAAAATGCGTTTGAATTATTATTTCAAGCTCTACAAAATGTATACTTCAAAGCACTATATTTGTTGGTAAATAAATTTCAAGTTTGTTATCATCAAAACATTAATCAATTAATTAGTTAAAATTAATTAATTTGAGATGGCCAAAAAGCCAACAATCTCCCCCTTTTTGATGATGACAAACTATA
The DNA here is from genome assembly GCA_036507275.1 of Sicyos edulis. Classification (NCBI taxonomy): domain Eukaryota; kingdom Viridiplantae; phylum Streptophyta; class Magnoliopsida; order Cucurbitales; family Cucurbitaceae; genus Sicyos; species Sicyos edulis. The sequence continues at coordinate 30,391,939 of CM071851.1, forward strand.
CAAGAAAAATGAATTCAAAGTGGTGTATGATATATAATATTAACTAGATGCACAATCAACACACATACAAAATATCAATATACTTTCATTTTTCTTATCATCTCTCCCCCTTTTGGAATCAATCAAAAAGGAAAAATAAGAAAACTAATATAGAGATGATTTTAACTAAACATTTTCTCATTTTTAAATAATCACTAATTTCTCCCCCTTAATAAATGACAAAAAGACATTTAAATAAATTAATCAATAAAATAAATATTTTCATGAAATTACTTCAAAGACAATAACAACTTCCCCTAAAAAGATAACCAATATGCATAAGAAGGTTAATCCCCAAAAGAGGACTATAAGGTAAAACAACATCAAAATTATCGTATAAAGTAGTACTCACCCTTAAAACAAATAATAATCTTCTATTTTTAAAAAATAAATACCGAGTAGATAAAACTATTTGAGTAAATTCAAGAATAATAATTTACACAATATAAAAGTAAAATTTTGAACTTCAAACTATCACAAAATAAACCATTTATAAATTTTTCATTAAAAATCTCATTCAAGAAAAAAATAATTTTGAATAAAATGCTTACGGGATTAAAGAATATAGATCAATTTCATAAAATACTCCCCCTATGAAAAAGAATTATACAACTCTTTTGAAACATTTTTTTTAGAACATTTTATTCAAATGAGACAAGCAATGTATAAAATTAAACTTTGATTAGTAACATGCTTCATATAATGAGACAAAAGTCAAACAATACAATATGTCTCTCAAGAATAAAATCTAATATTCAATATTTTCTAAGGCACACAAAACTTTATAGAGAGCAAATATCATCATAGCTCATGTTAAAAAAAACAACAATAGTATTGTACTATAAGTATAATCAAGCTATTAGCACTTTCAATCAAAATAATAGCACATTTAAATAACTATCATAATATAAGATTTCTCAAGAATTATATGTTCAATCAACCAAAAATCACAATAATACCATAAATAGATATTCAATATTTTTCCATGGTATCAATAATTAAAATAATAAGGTATAAGAAATTTTGAATAAGTTTGGAAATAATTGGCCACAACATTTAAAGAATAAATAACCTAATTTATGGAAAATAAAGCAATAAAAAATATCTTCATTTTAACTAAAGACATTTAACCCAATAATCAATAAAAAGAATGAAATTAATTTCAAACATTTAAATCATTCATGAGATGTATTTTCCATAATAGATCCAACAAAAATACTTATCTCCAAAATTCAAAAATAAGTTACCAAACTAAGCAACTTTTCCTTTATTGGTTTCAAGCAAGCCAAAATTGTTGCTCCATTTGAATTAAATTCAAATTTGAAGTTCAAGCAACCAATTGCTTCTTGAAAGTTACACCTACAAAGAAAGTTCAATCAAAGGATTTTGGTACCCATCTTTTGGGTCCTTCATTGTTAGTAAATATAGATTTTGGAATCCATTTCATTTTAGGTCCAATACATTTAAAATTCAACTTTGGCAAATAACAAGTCTTGAATTTATGACCAATTTTTCCACAAGAATAACAAATAACATTTAACATGAATTTCTTTTTAACACAATAATTTTTCACAAAGAAATTCTTTCTTGGAGTATTTTTCAATTTAAAGCAATTTGGTCTAATATGACTTTAACTCCACAATAATGACATATTGGTATAAATTTAGATTTTGAATGCACATGTCTAGTATTTCTAAAATTATGCACAAATTTTGATTTTTCATGTAAATCTCTATCCATTTCATACTTATGATTACATTTTTCATTATGAACACATTTAGATCTAGTATGAAATTGTCTAGGCACAAAAGTTGAATTCTCATTAATTTTTCTAACTTTCTCATACTTTGACACAAAACTAGAACTAACCAAATTAGACGCATGAGGTAAAACACTTCTAGACATACAAGAAGTACCCTTAACAAAAATATTGTTAGAGCTAGATGAAAGATTTTCAATCTCATAACCTAAACTCTTTTTCATATTTAAAGTTTTATCCATGTCAATAGTTTTATCTAATTGTTGAGCATCAATAGTCAATTTTCTAATGGATTCTTTTGCAATTTCAAGTTCTTTAGTAGCCATCATTTCTTTTCTTTAAGCATATGCAAAAGATCATTTTTACCAAGACTATCACATTCAATAAATTTAATTTTGTCAATCAAAGAAAATTTATCACTTTCTAAAGATGTATTGCTATTTTCCAAATCAATAATTTTATCATTTAAGCTAGCAATTTCTTCTTTTAATTTCAATGAACAAAAATCAATTTCCTCATTTTTATTTTTCAAATCATCTAATTCCATTTTCAAATCACAAGATAAAGATTTGATTTCATCATTCTCTTTTTCAAGGGATTTAATTTTATCAACTAAGAGATTTTTCTCATCACAACAACTATCAATCTCACTATGCAACAATAAAGTATTTGCACCATTTTTCAAATAAACATTTTCATCTATCAAAGACTTATTTTCAAAAGATAAAATTTTATACTTCTTTGATAGTTTGACATATTTAGATACAAGTTTTTCTAAATCATGTTGCATGCTTTCAAATGCATCAAATAACTCATCGTAAGAAAGAGGTTCTCGAGTTACCTCATCTTCATCGCTTTCCTTATCGAAATCGTTGGTTGAATTAGCCATCAAGCATAAATAAGGTTTATCACATTTCTCTTTTTCAACTTCATGAATAATTTCTTGATTTTGAGAATTGTAATTCTCTTTCACATCAAATAAATCATTAGAAATACAAGGAGAATTTTCTACATTATACATGTTTTCAAGAAAATTCCAAACATCATATGCATATTCAAAATGTGAAATTATATCAAATAATTTTCTATCTAATGCACAATATATAATATTTAAAGCTTTAGCGTTAAAAGTGAGCAACTCAATATTCAATTCCAATTTGGAAAAATCATGCTCACAAACATATAGAATATTAAAATCCATACCAAGCATAAAAGTCTTTATTCTATTTCTCCAAACATTATAATTTAAACCATCAAAGAAAGGAGGTCTATCATTAGAATCACTTTCAAAATTTAAAGTTGTCATAACTCTTAGCAATTAAGCTTTTCAATTAATTTTTCAAAATATTAATAAGATATTAAAAGTATCAAAAATTTGAAAAAATATTTTTATCTAAAGAGCAACCGCTCTGATACCAATTGTAGGATCGGTATGACAACCCTAGAGGGGGGTGAATAGGGTTTCTTAAACTTTTAGAAAACTTTTTTTGCTTAATGTGGGCCCAATTAAACAAGTCAATTTACTTTTGACTAAACAATCAATTTAATCAAGAATACCATAGAAATTAACAAAGACCAATTTTAAGTACCCTATTTAATTCCAATATTAAGATTGATAAATAATATGTCAAGATAAAATTATAACAACCAAACAAAATATATAAGAACAATTAATATAATATAACAATAAATTAATTGCAAAAATAAAAGAAGTTAAGGATAGAGAAATTGACACCGTGAATTTATAGTGGTTCGGCGCACCTACTCCACTCCCCAAGCTCCTCTTGGGTATTCCACTAAAACAATGAAGACTCTTTCCACGGCTTAGAGTCAAACCGTTACAACGTTCCTTTTTGGGAGCAAGAACAAACCCGATCTTTTCCACGGCTCAAGATCAAACCGTTACAACCTCTTTTTTTATGGATCAAGAGAAAACTGCATAAATGATTTGGAAATGTAAGATCAAGATGAACAAACTCTCTCCGAGAGTGGATTTTCAAATTTAACTCTCACAAATCAAATCCTCACAATACAATAATTTCTCTCTCAAGAATAAGATGAAAATTGAAAGCTTGGAGAGAGCAACAATGAAGACTTCTTTATTTTGGAGGATTGAGAAATATGAAACTTGGTGTCTACAATTGGTAGAGAAGATGAAGATTAAATTGACATGAAGAGACAAAGTTACCAAGTAGACACAAAACATAATAATATTATAATATGCGAAAAGTTACCGTTAGACACAAAGCATAATAGTATTATAATATTCAAAAAGTTACCGTTAGACACAATGTATTATAATAATATAATATTATAAAAAAGTTACATTTAGACAAACAACATAAAAGTAGTATAACAACATTTAATTTTCTTTCCATTTTAAGAAAGTTACCGTTAGACACATCCTCAAATAATAATATAATAATGGATACCTTTGTTTTCCTTTTCTATTTTGCTTTTACCTTGACTTTTTATAACACAAAAAAATCTCAAATGTCAAACATCCAAGGCTCCACATGTCGCTCTTGGATTGGCCAATTTTTGCTACGTCATCACGTCGGGATTTACCATTCAAAATCTTTTAGGTCATAACTTTTTCATCTTAACTTTGATTTGAGTAATTCAAAATGCGTTTGAATTATTATTTCAAGCTCTACAAAATGTATACTTCAAAGCACTATATTTGTTGGTAAATAAATTTCAAGTTTGTTATCATCAAAACATTAATCAATTAATTAGTTAAAATTAATTAATTTGAGATGGCCAAAAAGCCAACAGCCGTAGCTGAAGTTTCAGCTGGTGTGAGTGTTGTTAGCCATCTGGTGTACCAGGATGGTGCCCCTTGCCTTTGGTTTGGCGATTTCTCCTTAAGATGGTTGCTTAAGTGTTGTGGTCGCGTTCTAGTTGGAGAAGTTTGCTTTTTTGGATCAGTCGCCAGATGGTGATTCGATTGGATTTCGTTAAGACTGTGGTCAAGATTTGAGGTTAGCTGGTCTCTTGTGGAGTAAGAGTAGGCCGTTTGGTTTTCTGGAACCTGGAAGGTTCAATTGTTTGGCCAGCTTGTTGTAGGGTTGAGGCTGCTTGTTAGCAGCTGTGATCTTCCAGAGGAGTTTTGCCAGTCTGGATGGCATTGTGGCTTTGAGTTTTGAGAACCAAGAGGGTTTGGTTTCGAAGAAGGTTGGTGTTGTTTTAGCCGAGAAGTTTAGTTGGTTTGGTTTCAGTGGAGTTTCCTGGATCTGTTTCGTCTTAGGACTTTCGAGGACGAAAGTCTTAAAAGGAAGGAGTATTGTAACAGCCCAGTTTTCTACTCCATTTTTCGAGGTGCCTTCGGGTCAAGATTCGGTTGTTTGGTTTGATCGTTAGAGCTGTTTTGACCCTTGGGGGTATTTTGGTCTTTTGGCTCCCCGGGCAGGATTTTATGGATTTTTAGGGCTTCGAGGTCGCTTCTGCCTTTTTCAAGGCTTGATTGTTGTTGGTTGCGAGTCCCGAGATGTTTGGGCCAATCGTTTGGAAGTTCGGTTGTGGTTTGGGTTTTTGGCAAAGTGATGGTTGGTTGTGTGCTTCCTTTGGGATTCGAGCCCGGGCCCTTGGTGTTGATTTGGGAGTTGAATTTAAGTGAGTTTTATTTTTTGGAAGAGGTTGCTTCAGTCGGGTCTCGAAGGAGGAAGCCGGGAAATGGGATTTTAAGGTTTTAATTTGGATAAGGATGGAAAAAGAGATTAAATCCCCATTTTCCTTTTTTTTTTTCCCATTTTCCCTTTTCTTTTTCTTTCAAAAAAAAAATCCCCTTTATCTCTCTCTCTCTCTCTCTCTCTCTCTCTCTCTCTCTCTCTCTCTCCCCACTGAGCACCTTTCGCCAGTCGCCCTAACCCGAGGTTTGCTCGCCCACTTCCCCGACTAGGTCGCTAGCCCGAGCTCGCCAACCAGGTCGCGTCGCAGGCCCGAGTTTGGCCGGCCGGTCGAGCAGTGCCGCTCGTCCCGTCCGCACCCGTGCCGCCCAGATCCGAGCCGCCTCGTGCCAGATCGAGTGTCCCCTGTAGCTCGTCGTGCCAGATCGAGCGTCTTGTAGCCGTCGCGTCGCGTCGCGCCCGCGCGCCGTCCCTGTGCCGAGCTACGCCGCACGCCCTCGCCCAGCCGAGCTCGCGCCCACGCGCTCTCGCCACCCTATAGCTCGCCCGCGCGTTCGCGTCTGCGCCCGAGCACCCTGCTCGCCAGTGCGTGCCCAGTACAAGCAGCTCAGTTCCCAGCCCGGTCAGCCACGCCAATGCGCCCAGTAACGCCCTACGCTTCTCTCTGCGCCCTTGGCAAGACTCAAGCCTGCCTCCGTCCTGTAAATGGCCGGCTCGTTCGCGTGTCAGCCGCGCCTCGTGAGTTGCTTCCGAGCCGTGCCCTGTTATTTTATTATATTTAGGCCTATGGATTGTGATTTTTGATGTGTTTGTTAGGTTCGCTTTAGGTTGCTCGGGTTCGATCGCAGCTTAAGTTTCTTGTGTGTTGTTGCCTTCCGGCCAGGTAAGGGTTTCTTACCGAGGTTGTGTGGACCCTGCGAATAATTGATAGTATGCCATATCTTGTGATTGTATGAAATTCTAGTGGATAGGTTACATGTTTTCTCTTGCTTCCAGGTTTGTGTTGTACTGGTGTTTCTGTTATATTAGTTACAGGCTAGGGTCTTTTATCTTGGCATATTCTGGTTCTTGTTATATTCGATTCAGAGTGTTAGTGCTAGGCAGGTGATCCATAATGTAGGTAAGTCCCCGATGGGCACTGCACTGTTCCCTAGTGTGTAAGCCCCCGATGGGCATCATGAGGCTGCTTAAGAGTGTAAGACCCCGATGGGCATCTCAGTGATCCTAGCTGGAGTAAGACCCCGATGGGCATCCTAGGTGTGTAAGACCCCGTTGGGCAGCATTGATAGCTAGAGGTGTAAGACCCCGATGGGCATCCGTATGTGTAAGACCCCGATGGGCATCATTGTTTAGCTGGTGTAAGACCCCGATGGGCATCCTAGATGTGTAAGACCCGTTGAGGCAGCATTGATTGATAGCTAGAGGTGTAAGACCCGATGGGCATCCGTATGTGTAAGACCCCGATGGGCATCATTGTTTAGCTGGTGTGTAGACCCGATGGGCATCCGTATGTGTAAGACCCCGATGGGCATCATTGTTTAGAGGTGTAAGACCCCGATGGGCATCCTTGTGTGTAAGTCCCCGATGGGCATCATTGTGTCATTGTATCCTAGGTTGTGTAAGACCCCGATGGGCATCCAGGTGTAGAACCTAGGATAGGCTGTAGTTGAATGTAAAGACCCGACTTGAGAAACAGTCTCTAACCTAGATCCTTACTTAGCATGCATGATTAAAAATAGAAAATATCATTCAGAGTTCCCAATTTAAAACCTTGTAATCCACAATTTAAAACAAAAACATAGTTCCAATAAAAAACCCGTAATAAATAAGTGACTGATCAGTACTTTCTAAAAACCAATCAAAGGGAACAGTTCGAGAAACATAAAACAGTTTTTGAGTGCATTTCCTAGGGACCCAAGTCCCACTACATGCTAAATCATAAAAACAATAAAGGAGGCGTAACTCAGTAGTCGGTATCCCTGATCATCCAGCCCGACCTCCTCCTAGCCATCCACCTCTGTCCCAAAGTTACACGTGGAAAAACCACAGAAAATAAGGGTGAGCAACGAGTTACTCAGTAAGAATCCCCAACCGGGTTACAATACGAAAACAACTCATTTAGCACATGCACATGCAACCATACAACGACTTGGAGCAACAGTTGGGTTAATTTATACGCCAGTCCTAGAGCTTGCCTACTCGAAGGCTTACAGCTATAAACTACCCTAGGTTCTACACCTGGATGCCCTTCGGGCCTTACACAACCTAGGACTCAGTGCTGCCCATCGGGGACTTACACACCTAGGATGCCCATCGGGGTCTTACACCTCCAACTCAGTGATGCCCATTGGGGTCTTACACCTCCAACTCAGTGATGCCCATCGGGGTCTTATACACCTAGGATGCCCATCGGGGTCTTACACCTCCAACTCAGTGATGCCCATCGGGGTCTTATACACCTAGGATGCCCATCGAGGTCTCACACCTCCAACCCAGTGATGCCCATCGGGGTCTTATACACCTAGGATGCCCATCGGGGTCTTACACCTCCAACTCAGTGATGCCCATCGGGGTCTTATACACCTAGGATGCCCATCGGGGTCTTACACCTCCAACTCAGTGATGCCCATCAGGGTCTTATACACCTAGGATGCCGATCGGGGTCTTACACCTCCAACTCAGTGATGCCCATCGGGTCTTATACACCTAGGATGCCCTTCGGGTCTTACACCTCCAACTCGGTGATGCCCATCGGGTCTTATACACCTAGGATGCCCATCGGGTCTTACACCTCCGATGTCCATCGGGGTCTTACCCGAGCGGGTCCTACACTAGTTACCCCTACAATCCTCTACACTATACGACACTGTCTAAACCTAACATGGATCTAACAGCATTCAACGGAGAACATGGATATGTCGGGATGGAAGAACGTAGCATGGAACTAATAGAATACAACATAAAGCATGAATATGACAGATAGGAGAACCCTAGCATGGAACTAACGAACGCTTGAACATAACATGAACATGAATCAAAAGCAAGCATGATGCCTATCCACTAGAAACTCATACGATTACAATAACCAATATGCTATCAAGTGTTCGCAGGTCCACACAACCCCGGAAAGAAATCCTTACACGAAACGAGTGGAAAGTAACTATCACGAACCAACTAACAACCCTCGAGCTTTAAAGCGAACCCGAGCGACCTAGGCATACAATAAAATATCCTAAATAAATAAACAAAGCAGACTAAAATCATGAAGTCCAAAGGGTGGAGGCTCGGAAATTTACCAACCGAGAAGACACACGTCTCGGCAGCAAGGAGCGGCAAGGCGGCTACTTGCTGCGTGCGGCAGGGCGCTGGCGTTGGCACTGGCGCTGCGCGCAGCACTGCTCGGGCGCGCGCGACAAGGCAAGCTGTCCTGCACGCTGGAGTGGGCGCCGCGGCAAGGCGTCGACGGTGGGCGCGTCGCGGGCGACTGGCTGGCTGCGGGGCGCGCGCGCGAACGAGCGACACGCCGACGGGGCGACGACGGCGAAGCGGCGCGGCGCTGGCGGACGACGAGCGGCGAGCTGCTGCCGGTGCTCGTGCGCCGTCGTGCGGTTGCGGTCGGATGGAGCGGTGCGGGCGGTGCGCTGGGGCGCACGGTGCGGCGATGGACGGCGTTGGGGACGTGCGGTGCAGGCGACGGGCTGGCTCGCTCTACGGGCTGGCTGATCGGTGCGGGGCGAAGGCTGGGCAGGTGCGGCTTGGTGCGACGGAGACGTGGGCGTGGCTGGGTGCGATGGGTGGCGACGGCGAGGGTGTGGGGAGAGGGCTTTTGCGAGTGAAGTTTTCTTCTTTTTTTTTCCTTCCTTCCCTTAATTATATAAGCCTTGAGAATCTCAAATTCCCTTCCCAAGGCTTCCCCCCTTCGAGCCCCGGCTGACGCACTATTTTCTTTATTTATTTCCAAACTTCCAAACCCCTTTTTAGGCCAAGGGTTCGAGTCCTCCCAACAACACTTTTGAGCATAAAATATATAGAAACCTAATTTTACATTCAACGGGAAACCGGGCTGTTACATTGAAAGCCCTTGATAGGCTAGCTCTAGTGTTAGCACATAGCCTAAACCTATCGTTTTGCTCTAAGTCATTGTTTGGTTGCTTGTCGGTGTGCTAAATGAGATGTTTTCGTATTGTACCTCGGTTGGAGATTCTTACTGAGTAATTCGTTACTCACCCTTATTTCTGTGGTTTTTTCCACAGGTAACCACGGTGCGAGACAGGATGGCTGGAGGAGGAGCTGTGATCATGGGAACCCGTTGTTCAACTCTGAGTCTTGTTTATGTTTATGTTTTAAATGTCCTCTGAATGCATGTAGTTGGGCACAGAGCCCTAGGGTGTTTGCTGACTGTATTTCCGGATTCTAGCATTGTTGTAACTATTGCAAAGTTTGTATGTTTTAAATAAATCTCTAATCAGAGCAAGTTTTGTAAATGTATTTGTCTTGGAACAGGTGCTTGGAAACAGGGACAGGTTTCAGGAAATTATGTTAACTTTTAAAATGGATGTTTTGTGTTTTAGTTTTTACTTAGAATCCGAACACCATCTTGCAAATTTTCTGTAGATTTGTATGCATGCATTGAGGTAACGACCTATTTTAGAACCCCATTCGGGTCGGGTTGTTACACGAACGACCTCAAACTTGTAGTTCTCTGGCTACCACCGAGCTAGATCTCTTATGCAGACCAAATTGGTGCAATCTCAGGAATGGGTACAAGACTAGTGGGGATGCTAAACTCCGGGCGGGTCCTGGAACCACCTGCACGAAAAGTGCCAACTGGCCTGAATCTAGGCCACCTCTCAAAGCTTGGTGCCAACAGGCACTACTTCCTTTACAACACAAACATCCCTTTACGGGCTTTAAGCCCCTCTGAGGGTAGGGAAGGTCACACTCCAGGTGACAGGGCAATGGCACTCAACACAAGAGTCTCAACACATGAGTAGACTACTCTCTGACATCACGTCTAACAGACAAGCCAAGGCCCACTCCTGCATCCCACTCGATGCTCAACGAATACCTAGGCCAACCCTCGGGTGGCAGCACCTAGCTCCACACCTGGAACATGCTAACAGAAGGTGCTTCTCTCGACTAGCCAGCTGAAAACCACGGACGGATTAAGTCCTGACAAGAAAAATCCACACTACCCCTCACAGCTACGAGGGTACTAAAAGAAGCTGGCACAAACGATCGCAGGCTTGCGGGAGAGGACAAGATGTCTCTACATCTTCCTCAAAAGCTACTAACTTGGCGACTTGCCAATCGACCGGGGTGGTGGTGGAGACTCTGTGGTCCGCCTCTCACGGGGACTTCCACCACCACACTTCTTGCATCAAACAACACCAGAGCGGCACGCCTCGACCTCCGAACATCGTGTCATCGGCCTCACGAACACGAGTCATCACAACACTTGGATGATAAACTCGATCTTGGCCAACCACCTCGCTGCTAGCAGTAGGTCTCAAAAACGTCCAGCTCTACAGTCTTCCACTTGCCAAACTCGGCGGCTCGATCAACGCCAACTAACTTATCAAAGATAACTGCTGATCGAGCCCTCCCGAACATCCGGCTCTTGGAGCTACAAGGAGGGGTGTCTCCTAAATAAACTCTGCCACCGGGCTATCTGTGCCCAAGACTCCTCACTACGCGCTACAAAGCTGCGCTGGGTCTCCGCTCTCTGTTAGCTAAAAGACACGCCATCAACTCCCTCATGGCCGGAGCACACTCTACTCAAGGAGTCTCACTTTGAGGCAGACTAGCCTCTACCCCCTTCTCTTGGCAACTCATCTGCCAGGGCCAAAGGTGGCCTATGGGTCTAGACAACCCTAGACGTGGTCTCATGATCAACATGAACAGTCCAACTCCTCGGTTGGAAATACCAAACGTCCCTACTCCTCTAAGTGCAATCAACATACTAGCGATCTACACAAAGCATAAAAGCTAGCCCAGGCTGGGGCTCTCACTGCCAAACAAGGGTAACACATGTATACTAGATGCAGTATTGTAAAATAAAACCCTTAGCTTAATGAACTCGCACAAACTCGACGGCCATGAGTGCCGATGATCATGGGGGCAACAACCTACAAAGCGAGTTAGCCTACGAGAATCTATGACTCGTGTACCACGATACCAACTGTAAGAACCCGACCCAAAACACGGTCCTAAACCTAGGTTCTTACTCAGCATGCAAGTTAAATACTTTATCAAGCGGTTTAGTGCCCATATTTAAAACCTTTCAAAACATTTAAAAGCGGGGACACTTAAAACATAAACAACAACCTTCATTTAAGCAAAGCCAACAAAGTAAAACAAGCCTGGCCAGTGTTTATAAAATCATACAATACAATTTAAACAACATTTAAAAACGTCCCCCTAGGACTCCTGTCCGTCTACATGCTGAACAAATTATGCAAACAATAAAAGACAGAGTGCCGGCGGCTCCCATGATCAATCAGCTCCCTCCGCTAGCCGTCCCGGTGCTGTCCCAAGTTACCTGGTGGAAACCAACAGAAATAAGGGTGAGTATAAACATACTCAGTAAGAATCCCCAACCGGGGTACAATACGATACATCAATCATCTAGCACCCTAGTATACATGCAAACAGTTACCAACACAGATCATAGCTCAACGAGCTTACAAGGCAGAATCTAGAATCCTCAGAAGTCTCCTACTTCCGGCCTAATGATTGGCTCTCATAACCAATCCCGGGACATCTCCGAGTGTAAAGACCCGACCCAAAAGGGGCTCTAAATAGGCCTTTACCCCAATGCATGTATTGAAAATAAAAGACATTATGAAAAATACATTTCGGATCCCAAGTAAAAATAGAAACATTCAACAACCAAAACATACATTTCTAAAAGCATACTCTGATCAGAGATTTATTTAAACCATTTAAACATTCCACAAGTACAATTATGCTGGAATCCATAAAACGTAAGAAAACATCCTAGGGCTCCGTGCCCGTCTACATGCATTCAGGGGAAATAACAAAAGTCAAGAGTCATGATATAATAAAATGGTCAGAGATGACAGCAGATTCCATGATCACAGCTCCTCCTTCAGCCATCCTGTCTCGCGCCTTGGTTACCTGTGGAAAACCACAGAATAAGGGTGAGTAACGAATTACCCAAAGAAGAATCCCCAACCGGGTACAATACGATATACATGATCATCTAGAAGAATGTATGCAAGCTATGAGTACAAACACAGAATAGAACACATAGCATAAGTCCACACTTGGACCTCGGATGCCAACTCAGGGTCTTAGTCCGAAAATAAATCCACCACACACTACGCCCTATACGAGAAACGAGTCCCGCCCTCGGCTGTCTCATCGTCCGATACGAAAAGGTGCACTAGCTCAAGATCCCGAGGAGCTCTCCGGTCGGCGCGCAGTAATGAGCGTAAGCGCGCATCGCGTGCTCTGCAGACTATGGGGGTGCCGGGTCTAGTGGCAAGTCGCCCATGTCCAAATACCACGCCTAACTAAATCTCTCGGATCGGTGTCACCGACATAGGGGTGTGAGACACGACACGTGAACTATGTCACCAAACCACCGCACTGAGGCTAAGGAATCGGTCGTGGTAGGCTTACACCGAAGCCGCCCTTGCCCTATCGGTGGCAATCAAGGGCTACGGCCGAACACGCCGAGGACGTGTCGATCGCCGGGGATGAGGCAATGCCAAGTCATCATCCCGACCGTTGGGGCATTTAACGATCGCCACCTCACCCAAGATTGCAGGCCACCGTTAGGGTTAGCTAAACCCTAACGGGATCGAGGACGAGTACCATCTCGCACGCGTCCTCGCTTCGGGATGCAAGTTACGTTATGCATCCGCCCGGATGATGCTACCTACCCGAACTCTAAACCATAGCAATAATAACAATTCAATCAATGCGGTCCAATACGTGCTCAATGGATACAAGGAACCTAGCATGATACTACGAAGCAAGAACAGATATCGAACATGCCGAGATGGAACAACCTAGCATGGGCTAACATGAGAAACAATACAAGAGTTCATGCCATCAGAATTGAGCAGAGAGCACCTAGGGCTAAACATGCTAGTAATCATACACAGCATACAAAACAACAATCACAAATATACCGCAGGCCCACACAACTCCCGGTAAGAAATCCTTACCTTGGTCGGGAGGCTTCTACACACAAATCCTAAGCTGCGGAACAAACCCGAGCTAGCTACCGAGAACCTAACAAAACAATGATAATCATAATCCATAAGCCTAAATATAATAAAATAAACAAGGCTCGGCTCGGGAGCAACTCACGCGGCTCGCTCACACGCAGACGGCGGCAAAGACGGCGGGCTCTCGCTGGCGCCGACGGGGCGCGAGAAGGGCGATGGGCGGCGGACCGCACACCGGGCGCCGACGCGCGGCGGGAGGCGCGTGAGCTGCGCGCGCTGCGCGCGCGGCGGCTGGCGCCTGGCGCAGCGCGACGGCGCGCGCAAGCGACGACGAGCGCGCTTGGCGCGAGGCGCGACGACGATCGATCGCGCGAACGAGCGCGGCGAGAGGCGCGCGCGCGCGCCGCCGCCACCGGTGCGCGCGCGGCGCGGACGGCCGGGCGGTGATGCAGGCGGCTCGGTGCTCGCTTTGCTGCGTGATCTGGGCGGCTGGGCTTCTTGCTAGGCGATCTGGCGCTTGGGCTTGCTTCTTTGGCAGATCTGGGCATCTTTGGCACTGCTACAAACACACACACACACAAGCTCTTCTCCTTACCTTCGCCAACAAGAACACCCAATCGAGAAGATGAAGAGGATGAAGACTTACCCGGAATGATGATGAACGATCCAAGGGAGCTGCAAGGATGAAGAATCGGCAAGGAGAGCTTGGGAGAAAGCTTGGGCGGCCACAACTCTTTTGGAGAAGAAAACACAACAAACCTAATTTCTATTTCATTTAACCAAATGCACCAAACACCAAAAATCCAAGGTTAACTAAGATGTGATGCGAGAAAGAGCAACAAGAGCACCTAATGGCTCAATTGGCACACATCTCTACAAGCTTCCCAGAGACCTGGTTCAAACCCCTATACTGCAAAGACAATTTCCTTTATTTTTACTTTTGCACCAAACCTTGCTCAAACCAAACCACAAATCCTTCCAAAAACCTACATAAATCCATCCAATAATTTTAGCAAATCGAAAAAGATATAAACGCTTCTGACGGCCCGACCAAATTACTAAAATACCCCTAGGGCATACCTGAAGACCGGGATGAAAACTCAGGTCGTTACAATATTCCTCCTTTTATGACTTTCGTCCTCGAAAGTCCTTAAGACTCAAACAACACAGATACCGCATTCTCATCCCGTCCTTCCCGCTCACGAGCGGCCTCCTCCGAACTCGCACTCCTTCACTAAACTTTTACCAACGGATCTCACTTCTACGCAACGTCTTCGACTCAAGACCGAATACTCATAGGCTTCTCCTCGAAGCCCTAGACCCTCAATCGGCCAGCAAGGGGCTCAAAGTCCACAATGAGCAATGGGTCCGGCACATGCCGCCCCAACATCGATACATAAAAACACCAGCACAAATGTCAACAAACAAACTCAACCCTACAACAAATCAAGCCAAACAACCGAACCTTCCAGATTCCAAAACTAAACGGCCTACTCTTACTTCACAAGAGACCAACAAACCTCAAACCTTGACTACAAACTTTAACGAGATACAAACGAACCACCAATCAAGGCGGCCGATCCAAAAGACAACTTCTCCAACTAGAACACGACCACAACACTTAAGCAACCATCTTAAGGAGAAATCGCCGAACCAAAGGCAAGGGGCACCATCCTGGTACACCAGACGGCTAACAACACTCACACCACCAAAACTTCACTCGGCCACCTTAAAAAAAAAAGGGCCAAGCACGGACTCCACTCGGCCAAGCCAACAAACTAGAACTCCTCATCGGCCGAACGCAAACTTTCCAACGAACACCTACCAGCAACCGACCAAGGAGAACATCGCCAGGCAAGGAACATCCAACATTCCTCTCAAGGAAAACTCGGGAAGCAAGGACTAAACCATCATGCAAATATCTCATGACACAACACCTTGAGGAAAACAAATCAACGACTTACCAACCAATGCCACGGCACCTCTGTGCCGACTCACTCAACGCGCTCGCTTAACGCGCCAATCGCGAACGCACAACAACTAGGAACAAAGCCCGAGAAGGGCTTGCTCGTGAGAACTCAACCCAACTTATAACGAGCAACGCCGCCTCCAAGCTACTACTCAACTCTTAAAATCCAACTGCTACTCAAAGGACTTCCCTTTAAGCCTAAGCTTAACTCATCTTCCAACCAAGCTCCACTCCCAAAACCTCACAAGGAAAACGGATAACGACAACCTCAAAGCTTACGGATCCTGAGCCACACGAATCCGCAAGACTACCTCGCAAGCTATCACTCGAGGCTGGCATCCAAGGAGCAACTCAACCACCACAGAGGCTAGAGGAAGAGGAAATCTTCAATCCCCAAAGAACCAACAACTTGCCAGAACAACTCAACTCTTACTGGCTGGCCTCCGCCCTTGCGGGAACAAACAACTCTTGCTTGCTAACAACACAAAGCAGGGACCCTCTCGCTGGGCTGACCGCTGCGCTACTCTGATCGACTACACAACTCAGGAGCTAAGCTGACTCCTGCCAAACGGGAAACGACTTCCCAGCAAGCAAACTCCGGAAGGGCAAATAACTCCACACACGCCACGACTTGCTCAAACCCAAGGCAACAGCAACCAACTCTCTTGGAAGCAACACCCAAGAGAAAACTCAACCAATCGGACCACCAAACCGAAACAAACAGCACTTGCTCAACTGCCGAGGGAGGGGTCAACTCCCAAAACTTACTGACTAGGAACAAGACCTCAGGGCAACGCCCTCCAGCTAGAACCGAACTAGCTCTCGAAACAACAAACGAACCAAATCTTGGCCAAACACTCACAAGAGGCAGAACAACCTTTACTGCAGCCTCTAGAGCACCATCCAAGAATCCGCTTAATCGACAAACGACTACTTCCAAGCGACCAACAAACTTTTCCTTCAAGCTAGCGCTTCCACCATTAACTCCAAGACCAAGGGAGTAACGACAACTCCCGAAGGAAACGGCTCTTACAAGCGGACAACCAACGGACAGAGAACTCCACATACGCTCACCGTCTTGCTCCACCAGAGCAACAACATCTAATCTCACGGGGGCACAACAAGGGTCCATCTCGGTCAACCTCCAAATGCCAAACGGGGCAACTCAACATCCCGGAAACAGGAAAAACAACCAACATGGCACAAACCACTCGCCCCCACGAGCAAAACTAAACTCTAGCAACTCCAATCCACACCTTGGTCAACACCAAGCATCAACTTGCCACCACACCAAACCACTCCGGACTTTACTCCAAACAAACACTAGCTTGCTAGTCTACCAAGATCACTAGCAACTCCACCGAGGCTACAACTACACGCCTCCAGCTAGCCAACCAAACTCACTAGTTTGGGCTCGACCGAGCTCTCTGAGAGGCACTCCACATCCTAGGGTTCTTCGGCAACCCTCGACACACACACCGCCAAGCATACGATCTAATGCAGACAAACCGCTCGAACAAACAACTCCAATTTCCAAGATCCCAACCATGCTGGCCAACTCCAACTCCTTGGGAACCTAGAGGACCCAAACGCTACGAGAATCGTCATCCTCCTACTCAAAGCATCGGCCACAACATAACTTCTACCCAAGGAAGGATCCGAACAACTCTCTTAGCCATGACGATCGAAACCACGCGGCTTAGCTACCATCATCGCTCTTGTTCGGTTTCCAATCAACTCCAACCAACGATCAACAAGAAGATCCGCCAACCAAGCTTAGGCCCAACTTAACAAATCTTGCCTAAGCAACAACTTGATACCACGAGCACGGTATCCTTACCACCTCAACCAAAGCCTTACAACAACCACCGAGTCCAACTTCTCAAGGAACCGAGCACGAGATCTCCAAAGCAAACCCTACATGGATCTCAAACTCTCGCCACGGAACGAACCACACAAAACACACTTGTGTACACAACTCCCAACCTTCCTTTAGAGATCCAAGACTAACAAGCGCTTTTCCACAAAGCAACGATAACTCCCGGCAAATGATACAAACAATCCAAGGAACACCAAAAGTCCCATCTCCACACGATACTCGAAAGCCGAGGCAACCTTGCTCTACCAAAGCATAATCATGCCAAACCAAACTTACTTTATACCAAGCCTCTACCAAGGGTGCTTACCCCAAGGCATCCAAAACCTCTCGCAAGGCATCACTCATCTCGCCTCAAAAGCATCCAACTCGCCTCATAGGCATCCAAATTATCCGATAAGCATCCAACTCATGGTCCCTCACCGGACCAAACTCGCATCTACAATGCTCAACTCTCCTCAGATTTAGGCACTCGAAGGTAGTTGGATCGCACTACCAACCACAAGGAAAATCTCTTGGCCTTAACACTAGCGCGAGACTCACGCTCACCAACATTTACCAACCGGCAACCTCGCGACTTACTCAACCTCCGAAACACACGGGAAGAGGCTCCGGCTCCTCTCGAGCATCCTTTCGCTTGTAGTCCATCGACTACCACTGAACTAGCCCTCTGGCACGACCTAAACGGGTGCAACTGCCATAAACAGATCCAAGGCTAAAGGAGTACGCTGAACTCCGAACGGCATAGAACCATCTGCTATGCCCAAGCCAAACTCAAGCCTGAACCAGACTTAGTGCCAAAGTGGCACACCAACCAATGCACCTCAAGTGCTACTACTACCAAATCCACATCTGAGGAAGCTGGGCTGTTAAACAACAACAGGCTCGCAAGGGGGCAAAGATGACCCTTCATCTGCCTCAAGCCACTAACACGGCAACTTGCCAAACAATCCGGGCCATCGGTGGACACTCGCTAGTCCACCTCTCACAAGGGGCTTCCACCACCATCTGATGAACCAAACAACACAGGAACGGCACACCTCGGCCTCTGAACCGCAGGGCATCCCACACACGGATGCTAAACTCAAACCTGGCCAACTACTTTACTACTAGCAGTAGGACTTACTAAAACATCGAGCTCTACAGGCATCCATTTGCCAACCTGGGCGTCTCCATCAACGCCAACAAACTCATCTGAATAAACCTGCTGATCATGCCCTCCCGGGAACCTCCGGGGCTACAAGAGCTACTGGGGGAAAAATGCTGAAACAAACTCACACACGGGCTATCTGTGTGCCGGGACTCCTCACTACGTGCTACAAATCGCACTGGTCTCCGCTCTCGATAGCTAAAGACACGCCATCAAATCTCTCATGGCTGGCCGAGCACACTCGCTCAAGGAGTCTCACTCGAGGCGCCGCTAGCCTCTACCCCTCCTCTAGGCAACTCAATCGCCGGGGCCAAATCTGGCATGCGGGCCTAACAACCCTGGACGCGGCCTCAACATCAACACGATCGGTCCAACTCCTCGGTCGGACATGCCAAGCGCCCTGCTCCTCTGGGTGCGATCAACATACTGGCGATCTGCACGAAGCACCACCACCCTCTCACTAGGGGAAAAGCAGCAACTGGGCCACAAATGGCCAACGGGAGTCTAAGCTCTGCCTCCCTCTGGAACGATGTCCCAGGGGCATCCGAATCTATCTGGATACCTCAACAAGCTGCTAAACAAATCGCTGCGATCGCGAAAGTTGGCATGATGGCTCACTAAGCCCAAACCAACAACGAGTCAGAACCTGCTCGTCTCCGCTCCACAACACTACACAAGGCATACACAAGATGATAGGTATTGTAAATTCTTAACCCTTTTCCTTTCTAAAACAATAAACCTAGGCGTACTGATGATGGTATCCGAGTGTCTTGGGTGATCATGGAAGGATGACCTACAACAAAGGTCGGGTCTCACGAATCTATGACTCTGAGCTCGATACCAACTCAGAAGACCCGACCCAAAAGGGGCTCTAAATAGGCCTTTACCCCAATGCATGTATTGAAAATAAAAGACATTATGAAAAATACATTTCGGATCCCAAGTAAAAACAGAAACATTCAACAACCAAAACATACATTTCTAAAAGCATACTCGATCGTGAGATTTATTTAAACCATTTAAACATTCCACAAGTACAATTATGCTTTGAATCCATAAAACGTAAGAAAACATCCTAGGGCTCCGTGCCCGCTACATGCATTCAGGAAATAACAAAAGTCAAGAGTCATGATATAATAAAATGGTCGAGATGACAAAGCAGATTCCATGATCACAGCTCCTCCTTCACCCATCCCGTCTCGCGCTTTGGTTACCTGTGGAAAACCACGAATAAGGGTGAGTAACGAATTACCCAGTAAGAATCCCCAACCGGGTACAATACGATATACATGATCATCTAGAAGAATGTATGCAAGCTATGAGTACAAACACGAGAATAGAGCACATAGCATAAGTCCACACTTGGACCTCGGATGCCAACTCGTGGTCTTAGTCCGGAAATAAATCCACCACACACTACGCCCTATACGAGAAAAAGCGAGTCCCGCCTCACCGCCTCATCACCGTCGATACGAAAGGTGCACTAGCTCAAGATCCCGAGGAGCTCTCCGGGCGGGCGTCAGAATGAGCGTAAGCGCGCCTTCGCGTGCTCTGCAGAACTATGGGGTGCCGGGTCTAGTGGCAAGCTGTCCATGTCCAATCACCACGCCTAACTAAATCTCTCGGATCGGTGTCACCGACATAGGGGTGTGAGACTGGACACGTGAACTATGTCGGCTGAACCACCACACCGAGGCTAAGGAATCGGTCGTGGTAGGCTTACACCGAGAAGCCGCCCTTGCCCTATCGTGGCAATCAAGGGCTACGGCCGAACACGCCGAGGACGTGTCGATCGCCGGGATGAGGCAATGCCAAGTCATCATCCCGACCGTTGGGGCATTTAACGATCGCCACCCTCACCCAAGATTGCGGGGGGCCACCGTTAGGGTTAGCTAAACCCTAACGGGATCGGGACGGAGTACCATCTCGCATGCGTCCCCTGTCGGGGATGCAAGTTACGTTATGCATCCGGCCGGATGATGCTACCTACCCGAACTCTAAACCATAGCAATAATAACAATTCAATCAATGCACCCAATACGTGCTCAACAGATACAAGGAACCTAGCATGATACTACGAAGCAAGAACAGATATCGAACATGCCGAATGGAACAACCTAGCATGGGCTAACATGAGAAACAATACAAGAGTTCATGCCATCAGAATTGAAATGTGAGCACCTAGGGCTAAACATGCTAGTAATCAAACACGAGCATACAAAACAACAATCACAAATATACCGCAGGGCCCACACAACTCCGGTAAGAAATCCTTACCTTGGTCCGGGAGGCTTCTACACACAAATCCTAAGTCATGAACAAACCCGAGCTAGCTACCGAGAACCTAACAAAACAATGATAATCATAATCCATAAGCCTAAATATAATAAAATAAACAAGGCTCGGCTCGAGCAACTCACGCTCTCGGTGACACGCGGACGGGCAGCGGCAGCGGCGGGCTGGCTTTGGCGCGACGGGCGCAGAAGGGGCTGATGGGGCGCGAGGACCGCACACCGGGCGCCGACGGGCGGCAGGAGGCGGCGAGGCTACGCATGCGCGCGCGCGGGCGGCTGGCCGGGCGCAGCGCACGGCGCGCGCGAAGCAGCGGACGACGAGCGCGCGCTGGCGCGAGGCGCGCGACGCGATGCGCGACGGGCGCGCAGCGGCGAGCGGGCGCGCGGGCGTGAGACGCGGCGCGCGCGGCTGCTCACGGTGCGCGCGACGGGCCTGCGACGGGCCTGGCGGTCCAGGCGGCTCGGTGCTCGCTGCTTCTTCGCGATCTGGCAACTGGGGCTTGCCGCTAGGCGATCTGGGCGACTGGGCTTGCTTCTTTGGCGGATCTGGGCATGCCGGGCGACTGCTACAAACACACACACACACAAGCTCTTCTCCTTACCTTCGGCCAACAAGAACACCCAATCGAGAAGATGAAGAGGATGAAGACTTACCCGAATGATGATGAACGATCCAAGGGAGCCGCAAGGATGAAGAATCGGCAAGGAGAGCTTGGGAGAAAGCTTGGGCGGCCACAACTCTTTTGGAGAAGAATACACAACAAACCTAATTTCTATTTCATTTAACCAAATGCACCAAACACCAAAAATCCAAGGTTAACTAAGATGTGATGCAGAAAGAGCAACAAGAGCACCTAATGGCTCAATTGGCACACATCTCTACAAGCTTCCCAGAGACCCGGTTCAAACCCCACTGCAAAGACAATTTCCTTTATTTTTACTTTTGCACCAAACCTTGCTCAAACCAAACCACAAATCCTTCCAAAAACCTACATAAATCCATCCAATAATTTTAGCAACTGAAAAAGACTTAAAACGGCCCTGACGGCCCGACCAAATTACTAAAATACCCTAGGGCATACCTGGAAGACCGGGATGAAAACTTGGGTCGTTACACCGAGGGTCTTTCTCCCTCGGCCAACTGATCAGCTCAAAAACCGATCCCAAAGATGTCCGACACCCTCGAGGGTCTTTCTCCCTCGACCATATGATCAGCTCAAAAGCCAATCCCAATGGGTGTCCTCAAGGGCCTCTTACCCTCGCTAACAAATCTGGACTATTGAGGGAGCTCTCCGAACCGGCGACTAAAGAGTGTGCGCGCACACCGCATGCTGCTGCAACCGGCGTAAATGTGAGGGCCTAAGTACAAACTACGCGGGCGAGGTACGCATGCCTAAAGACTCGGAAACGGTGTCACTGAACACAGTAGTGCGAGGCCCTCGGCACTCATCTGTGCAGCCTGTACCACCGACCTGAAGCTAAGAACCGGCTAAGGCAGGCTTGCACCGTTGGCAAGGTTCCGCTCTAGCAGGCTACAAACTAGGCTTATGCCGATGTGGTAGCTAAATCCACATCGGCTGCCGGGGGGAAGCAATGTACGTTATGCTTCGCTCTACTCCCGACCGGTGGGGACAAAGTACGTTATGTCCGCTCTCGGCCTGACGGATGATGACAAACTCTACTTTACTAGCTAAAAGTACAAAATAACTGATTCCTGGCTAGACATACATGTCAACATCAATCACACATAACCTAGCATGATACTACGAACTTAAAGCAGGAATCTCAAGCATGCTGGAAGAACAATCCTAGCATGGCCCTAACATGTACAAACAGGCAAACATGCTAGCAATAATGCAATCACAAGCTGTCCTATCCACTAATCATGTTCATAGAAGTAAACATGCATATAAGGCACAATCAAGAAAGCATCGCAGGGTCCACACAACCACGGTAAGAAATCCTTACCTGGAAACAAGTGGAAAATAACTATCGCGAATCAGATAACGACCCTCGAGCTTAAAGCGAACCCGAGCAACCTAGGCATATGATAAAAACATCCTAAATAAATAAACAGCAGCCAGCAGGTTAAAATCTAAAAAGGGAAAGGCTCGGGAATTACCAACCGAGAAGACATGCGGTCTCGGCAGCAAAAAGGGCAGGAATGGGCGCTGCTGGTGCGGCAGGGGCACTGGCGAGGCAGGCGCTGGCTTGGGCGCGCGACAAGGCGAGCAGACGTGCTGGAGCGGGCGCGCGGGCGAGACGTCGGGTCTGCGAGGACGGCGCGCGGGCGACGCGTCTGGGCTGCGGGTGTGCGACGGCTGGGACGACGCACAGGAGGCGCATCTGGGCGGCTGGGTCGACGCACGGGAGGCGCATCCAGGCGGCTGGGTAGACGCACGGGAGACACTTGGGCGGCAGCGCGCGGCGCGTCTGGGCAGCCTGGGTGGAGCGGCTGGTGCACAGCGACTCGCCATGGGCTGAGCGATCTGGGGGTGGGCTGTGCCGGGCGGGTGCGGGGCGGTTCAGCGCGACGGGGCAGGGGCTGAGCGGCCTGGTGCGGGGGTGCGGCTAGGGTGTGGTGGCTCGGCTGGGGTTTGTGCGGTAAGGGCTGGGCATGGTGCGGATAGGGTTTATAGAGAGAGAGAGAGAGAGAGAGAGAGAGAGAGAGAGAGAGAGAGAGAGAAAAAAAAGGGGGAAAGGGATTTTTCTTGATTTCTTTCCTTTTCCTAATTTAAATGTGTCTAAAATCCCTTCCCAAAGCTTCCTCTTTCAAAACCCGGCCCAAGCAAACTTTTCTTTTAAATAAAACTCTTTTTCCTACAGACTCCCAAAACCATTTAGGGCAAGGGTTCAAATCCCAAAGGAAGCACTCAAAAACCCATTAATTTTGCCAATAACTAAAATACCTCCAAACTCCCAAACAACTTGCCCAAACCTCTTGGGTCTTGCAACCAACAACCACCAAACTTGGATGAAGGCAGGAAAGGCCCTGAAATCTTGAAAATCCTCAAAACCCTGACCGGGGGCAAAAAGACCAAAATACCCCTAAGGGTTAAAAAAACTCTAACGGCCCATCTGAACATCCGAATAATGATCCGAAAACACCTGGGTAACCGAAATAGAAAACTGGGCCGTTACATGTTTACTTCTATGAACATGATTAGTGGATAGGACAGCTTGTGATTGCATTCTTGCTAGCATGTTTGCCTGTTTGTACATGTTAGTGCCATGCTAGGATTGTTCTTCCAGCATGCTTGAGATTCCTGCTTAAAGTTCGTAGTTCCATGCTAGGTTATGTATGGTTGCTGATTATTGTGTATGTTAGCTAGGAATCGTTTATTCTGTACTCTTAGCGAGTGTAGTAGGGTTTGTCATCATCCAGAGGCTGAGAGCGGACATAACGTACCTTGTCCCCACCGGTCGGGAGTAGAGTGAAGCATAACGTACATTGCTTCCCCCGACAACCAATGAGGATTAGCTACCTCATTGGCATAAGCCTAGTTTGTAGCCTGCTAGAGCGGAACCTTGCCAACGGTGCAAGCCTGCCTTGGCCGGTTCTTAGCTTCAGGTCGGTGGTACAGGCTACACAGATGAGTGCCGAGGGCCTCGCACTACTGTGTTCAGTGACACCGCTTCCGAGTCTTAGGCATGCGTACCTGGCCCGCGTAGTTTGTACTTAGGCCCCCACATTTACGCCGGTTGCAGTAGCATGCGGTGTGCGCGCACACGCGTTAGTCGCCGGTTCGGAGAGCTCCGCCGGGCTAATGTTCGTGAGTACACCAGTTCCTTCCAATTTAGAGCCAGACTTCGGGTACTCTCCCGATAGTCCAGATTTATAGCGAGGTTAAGAGGCCCTTGAGGACACCCATTGGGATTGGCTCTTGAGCTAATCAATTGGTCGAGGGAGAAAGAACCTCGAGGGTGTCGGACATCTTTGGGATCAGTTTTTTAGCTGATCAATTGGCCAAGGGAGAAAGACCCTCAGAGATGTCCCAGGATTGGTTATGAGAACTAATCATTAGGTCGGAGGTAGGAGACCTCCGAGGACTCCTGATTTGCCTTGTGATCTCGTTGAGCTAAGATCCGTGTTGATATCTGTTTGCATGTGTACTAGGCTGCTAGATGATTGATTGCATCGTATCGTACCCCGGTCGGGGGTTCTTACTGAGTATGTTTATACTCACCCTTATTGTTGTTTCTTCCACATGTAACTTGGGACAGCACCGAGGCGGCTAGTGGAGGGAGCTGGGGGATCATGGATGCTGCTGACACTCTGTCGTGTCTTATTTTACTATTTTTTTGAATTCAGCATGTAGATGTGGTAGCTACATGCACATCGGCGGCCGGGGGGAAGCAATGTACGTTATGCTTCGCTCTAACACCCGACCCGTGGGGAAAAAGTACGTTATGTCCGCTCTCATCCTCTAGATGATGACAAACCCTACTACACTAGAAATGAGTACAGAATAATCGATTCCTGGCTAAACATACATTCTTAACATAAAACACATAGCCTAGCATGATACTGCGAGCTTAAGTAGGAATCGAAAGCATGCTGGAAGAACAAACCTAGCATGGCACTAACATGTACAAACAAGCAAACATGCTAGCAAGAAATCAAACACAAGCTGTCCTATCCACTATCATGCTCATAAAAGTAAACAGGCATACAAGGCACAATCAGGAAAACATCGCAGGGTCCACACAACCACGATAAGAAATCCTTACCTGGAAACAAGTAGAAAAATAACTACCACGAATCAATAAGCGACCCTCGAGCTTCTAAGCGAACCCGAGCAACCTAAGCATTCAATAAAAACATCCTAATTAAACAAACAGAAGCCAACAGCTTAGGGCCCAAAAGAGAAAAGACTCAGGAATTACCAACCGAGAAGACACAAGGTCTCTACCCAACTCTCTTGGTGAAAGCAGGCTAGACGAGCAGGCTGGGCGCGCGCGCGGCTGGGCGCGTGCGCGGACGGGCGCTGGCACGAGTGCGGAGCTGCCACAGACGATTGATGGCGACACGGGCGCGCTGGCGCACAGACGCGGACGGGCGACGCGGGCGATCTTTCGCTGGGACGGCGCGCTGACTGGGCGCGTGGGCTGGGCGTGGGCGTCTGGGGGCGATGCAGGGGCTGCTACTGGTGGTGCTCCACTAGGGCTGGGCAACATCGTGTAGCGCTGGGGCTGGTGCACGAGCGAGCGGCCGGGTCCGATGCGCCGGTCTTGGCTCTCGGTTCTTGATTCTTGGAGGACGGCAAGGTGAGAGGGAAGGAGTGATGGAGGGTGAACGGCAAAACAAGGGAAGGAATTTTCTTGGTTTTTCCTTCCTTTTCCTAATTTAAATAGGCCTTGGTGACCTAAATCCCTTCCCAAGGCTTCCTCATTCGAGTCCTGGCTGAAGCAATCTTTTCTCTTAATTAAAATTCATTTAACTCAAACTCCCAAATCATCATTTAGGGCAAGGGTTCAAATCCCAATGGAAGCACTCAAATTAATATTAATTTTGCCAATAACTGAACCACTTCCAAACTTCCAAACGACTAGCCCAACTTCTTGGGTCTTGCAACCAACAACAATCAAGCCTCGACAAAGGCAGGATTGACCTTGGAATCCTGAAAATCCCCAAACCCTGACTGGGGAGCAAAAAGACCAAAATACCCCTAAGGGTTAAAATAACTTTAACGGCCCAACCGAACAACCGAATATTGAACCGAAAGCACCTGGGAAACTGGAATAGAAAACTGGGTCGTTACAATACTCCCTCATTTTAAGACTTTCGTCCCCAAAAGTGTAACGGGCCAATTTTCTATTTCGGTTTCCCAGGTGTTTTCGGGACATTATGCGGATGTTCGGATGGGTCGTTCGAGCTATTTTAACCCTTAGGGGTATTTTGGTCTTTTTGCCCCCGGTCTGGGTTTTGTGGATTTTCAGGATTTCAGGGCCATTCCTGCCTTTGTCGAAGCTTGGTGGTTGTTGGTTGCAAGACCCAAGAAGTTTGGGCAAGTTGTTTGGAAGTTTGGAGGTAATTTAGATTTTGGAAAAATTAATTGTTATTCGAGTGCTTCCATTGGGATTTGAACCCTTGCCCTAAATGGTGAATTGGGAATTTGTAGAAAATGGATTTTAATTAAAAAGGGAAGTTTGCTTCGGCCGAGTCTAGAAAGAGGAAGCCTTGGGAAAGGATTTTAGGCCCATTTTAATTTGGAAAAGGAAAGAAAATCAAGAAAATCCCATTCCCCTTGTTTTGCAACTCTCTCTGTCTCTCTGTCTCTCTTTGTCTCTCTCTGTCTCTCTCTCTCTCTCTCCACAAGCCCTAGCCGCACAAACCTCAGCCGAGCCACCACACCCAGGTCGCTCAGCCCTGCCCAGCCGCCCCGCACCAGTCGCACAGCCCATGCCCAGTCGCTCCTCACCAGCCGCCCGGGCCGCTCGACCACCGCGCCGCCCGGCCAGTCTCTTGCCCACGCCGCCCAACAGCCGCACCGCACCGAGCCACCACCCCGCCTTGACGCGCCAGATCGCTTCTCGCACCAGCCGCCTGCGCGCCAGTGTCGCCGCCGCTGCTTCCAGCGAAGTGCTCTGCAACACTCCGCTCGCTGCCGCCCAGACGCGTCACCCGCGAGCCGTCCTCGCAGATCCGACGTCTCGCCCGTGCCGCTCGCCCGCGCGCCAGCTCCAGCGCGTTCGCTAGCTTGCGCCAGCCCGTGACTGCACGCGTCACCTGCCAGCGCCAGCGCCAGCACGCCCTGCCTGCCTTCTTGCTGCCGACCAGCCTGCCTTGCCGTGCGGGTTGGGTCGAGCCTTGTGTCTTCTCGGTCAGTAATTCTCGAGTTTTTTCTTCATTGGGCCCTAAGCTGTTCGCTGCTGTTTTATTTACTTAGGTGTTTTTATTAAATGCGTAGGTTGCCCGGGTTCGCTTAGAAGCTCGAGGGTCGCTTGGTTGTTATATGATAGCTAATTCCGCTTGTTTCCAAGTAAGGATTTCTTACCGTTGTTGTGTGGACCCTACGATATTATCATGATGTGCTTTGTATGCTTGTTGACTGTTATGAGCATGATAGTTATAGGACAACTATGTTTGATCTCTTGCTAGCATGTTTTCCTGATTGTACATGTTAGTGCCATGCTAGGTTTGTTCTTCCAGCATGCTTATGATTCCTGCTTTAAGTTCATAGTATCATGCTAGGTTATGTGTGATTGATGTTGATATGTATGTTTAGCCAGGAATCAGTTATTTTGTACTCTTAGCTAGTATAGTAGGGTTTGTCATCATTCAGAGGCTGAGAGCGGACATAACGTACTTTGTCCCCACCGGTCGGGTGTAGAGGGAAGCATAACGTACATTGCTTCCCCCCGGCAGCCGATGTGGATTTAGCTACCATAGAGCGGAACCCTGCCAACGGTGCAAGCCTGCCTTGGCCGGTTCTTAGCTTCAGGTCGATGGTACAGGCTGCACAGATGAATGTCGTGGGCCTCGCACTACTGTGTTCAGTGACACCGCTTCCGAGTCTTTAGGCATGCGTACCTGGCCCGCGTAGTTTGTACCTAGGCCCCCACATTTACGCCGGTTGCAGCAGCATGCGGTGTTCGCGCACACGCGTTAGTCGCCGGTTCAGAGAGCTCCCCTAGGCTAATGTTCGTGAGTACACTAGTTCCTTCCAGTTTAGAGCCAGACTTCGGGTACTCTCCCGATAGTCCAGATTTATTAGCTAGGGTAAGAGGCCCTTGAGGACACCCATGGGGATTGTTTGAGCTGATCATATGGTCGAGGGAGAAAGACCCTCGAGTGTGTCGGACATTTTTGGGATCGGTTTTTGAGCTGATCAGTTGGCCGAGGGAGAAAGACCCTCGGAGATGTCCCGGGATTGTTTATGAGAACCAATCATTAGGTCAGAAGTAGGAGACTTCCGTGGATTCCAGATTCTGCCTTGTAAGCTCGTTGAGCTATGATCTGTGTTGGTAACTGTTGGCATGTATACTAGGGTGCTAGATGACTGATGTATCGTATTGTACCCCGGTTGGGGATTCTTACTGAGTATGTTTATACTCACCCTTAATTCTTTGGTTGTTTCCACCAGGTAACTCGTGATAGCATCGGGACGGCTAGCAGAGGGAGCTGATTGATCATGGGAGCCGCCGGCACTCTGTTTTTTATTGTTTGCATAATTTGTTCAGCATGTAGTCGGACAAGAGTCCTAGGGGGACGTTTTTAAAAGTTGTTTAAACTGTATTGTATGTTTTTTTTATAAACACTGGCCAGGCTTGTTTTACTTTGTTGGTTTTACTTAAATGAAGGTTGTTGTTTATGTTTTAAGGGTTCCCCGTTCTCGAATGTTTTGAAAGGTTTTAAATATGAGCACTAAACCGCTTGATGAAGTATTTAACTTGCATGCTGAGTGAGAACCTAGGTTTACGACCGTATTTTGGGTCGGGTTCTTACAGTTGGTATCAGAGCACAGAGTCATAGATTTTGTAGACTAACCTGCTTTGTAGGTTGTTGTTCCCATGATCATCAGCACTCCACGCCCGTCAGGTTTGTCTGATTTCATTAAGCTAAGGGTTTTATTTTACAATACTGCATCTAGTATACATGTGTTACCATTGTTTGGTAGTGAGAGCCCCAGCGTGGGCTAGCTTTTATGCTTTGTGTAGATCGCCAGTATGTTGATTACACCTAGAGGAGCAGGTACGTTTGGTGTTTCCAACCGAGGAGTTGGACTGCTCATATTGATGTTGAGACCACGTCTAGGGTTGTCTAGACCCGTAGGCCACCTTTGGCCCTGGCAGATGAGTTGCCAAGAGAAGGGGGTAGAGGCTAGCACGCCTCAGAGTGAGACTCCTTGAGCAGAGTGTGCTCCAGCCATGAGAGAATTGATGGCAGATCTTTTAGCTAACACAGAGCGGAGACCCAGGCGCAGTTTGTAGCGCGTAGTGAGGAGTCTTGGGCACAGATAGCCCAGCTAGCAGAGTTTATTTAGGAGACACCCCCCCTAGTAGCTCCAGTAGCCCCGAAGGTTCCCGGGAGGGTTTTATCAGTAGGTTTATGCTGATAAGTTAGTTGGCGTTGATAGAGCCGCCGAGTTTGGCAAGTGGAAACCTGTAGAGCTGGATGTTTTTGAGACCTACTGCTAGCAGCGAGGTGGTTGGCCAGGATTGACTTTATCATCCAAGTGTTGGGATGACCAGGTGTTCAGAGGCCGATGACCTGATGTTCAGAGGCCGAGGCGTGCCGTTCCTGAGTTGTTTGATGCAGCAGTGTGGTGGTGGAAGTCCCCTGTGAGAGGCGGACCAGCAGAGTCTCCACCAACCACCCGGTCGATTGGCAAGCTGCCAAGTTAGTAGCTTTTGAGGAAGATGTAGAGACATCTTGTCCTCTTGCAAGCCTGCAGTCGTTTTGCAGCCAGTTCTTTTAGTACCCTCGTAGCCAGGGTGTAGTGTGAAGTTTGCTTGTCAGAACTTAATCCGTCCGTGGTTTTCAGCTTGCTAGTAGAGAGAAGCACCTTGTGTTAGCATGTTCCAGGTGTGGAGCTAGGTGCTGCCACCCGAGGGTTGGCCTTAGTATTCGTTGAGCATCGAGTGGGATGCAGGAGTGGGCCGTGGCTTGTCTGTTAGACGTGATGTCAGAGAGTAGACTACTCGAGTGTTGAGACTCTTGTGTTGAGTGCCATTGCCCTGTCACCTGGAGTGTGACCTTCCCTACCCTTAGAGGGGCTTAAAGCCCGTAAAGGGATGTGTGTTGTAAAGGAAGTAGTGCCTGTTGGCACCAAGCTTTGAGAGGAGGCCTAGATTCAGGCCAGTTTGCACTTTTTGTGCAGGTGGTTCCAGGACCTGCCCGGAGTTTAGCATCCCCACTAGTCTTGTACCCATTCCTGTGATTGCACCTGTTTGGGCTACATAAGAGATCTAGCTCGGTGGTAGTCAGAGAACTACAAGTGTGAGGTCGTTCGAGGGATAAGTAGGAGCCTTTCAGGGTCACCGAGAGTTGGGTACAAAGGATGCTGTTGGTTGTTAAGGGCTAGCGCGTCCGAGTTCTCGCGCCTGTGTTGTGGGCTTGTGAGCCAGTTGGATGGTAGTGTGATTCGGCTACCCTGGAGCTATACTAATATGAGTAGAGTTGGCATCGATGATGCGTGGTTGATCCAGTGTTAGAGCCATGAGTTGGATGGTTGATCGGAGCACGTTTAGTGGACCATTGGTATGAGGTAAGTTAGCTTGGTGTGGCTATGCTCTTGTTGAGTGAGTTGACCAATGTGTCGTTCCGTGGTGGGTTGACCCCGAGTGGGTTGAACTCTTGTTGCCTTGTGTGAGAGTACTTATTGGTTTGGATCTTAAGGAACCAAGTTGGAGCTATACACGCCGGTGTACTTTTGTGTAGCTCGTTCCGTGGTGTATTTTTCAGGAACCACGAGAGGATTCAGGTTGAGAAACCAGTGCTCAGTTCGGAGGAGTTAGGGCTTTAGTTCTTGGCAAGTGCCCTAACTTGGGTTGAGAGGTTCTGCGTGCGTGTGGCGGGTTGTTGCGTAGGAAAGTTATGCTAGTTGGCCCTTGATCTGGGTAGAGGCATTTCTTGTTGATCGATGGTTGGAGTTTAGTTGGAACTGATCCTAGGCGATGGCAGCAAAATCGCGGAGTTTCTGGCCGCCATGGCTAAGAGTGTTTTTCGGATCCTTACCCTGGGTAGAAGCTACGATGTGGCTGATGCTTTGAGCAAGAGGAAGTTTGGGTCTTCCAGTGGTTCCCGCTCAGGTGGATAGCAGACTCGCCGACAGGGGCGCCTAGGTATCGAGATCATCGCGCCGACCACCGCAGTTTAGAGCTCGTGATCGCCGCCAGGCGGGGCCAGCAACCACTCATTGCATCAAGTGTGGTAAGGCGCTTTTTGGATTGTGTGGAGCATCGCCCGTGCTTGCTACATGTAACAGCCCAGTTTCCTATTCCAGTTTTCGAGGTGCCTTTGGGTCAAGATTCGGTTGTTTGGTTGGGTCATTAGAGCGGTTTTGACCCTTGGGGGTATTTTGGTCTTTTGGCTCTCCAGGCAGGATTTGTAGTTTTTAGGGCTTCGAGGTAGCTCCTTCCTTTGTCGAGGCTTGTTTGTTGTTGGCTGCGAGTCCCGAGGTGTTTGGGCTTTTCGTTTGGGTGCTCGATTGTGGTTTGGGCTTTGGCTAAGTGATGGTTGGTTGTGTGCTTCCTTTGGGATTCGAGCCCGAGCCCTTAGTGTTGCTTTTGGAGTTGGATTTAAGTGAGTTTTATTGATTGGAAAAGATTGCTTCGGTCGGGTCTCGAAAGAGGAAGCCGAGAAATGAGATTTTAAGGTTTTGATTTGGATAAAAGTGGATAAGGATGGAAATAGGATTAAAAATCCCATTTATTTCCTTTTATCCCCATTTTCCTTTTTATTTCCTTTTTTCCTTTTATTTTCCAAAATCCCTTTTTTTCTCTCTCTTTCTCTCTCTCTCCCCGAGCCCCCTAGCCCGAGCCCCTTTGGTCGCCCAACCCAGCCCGAGCACCAGCCCGGCCACCATGCGCTCGAGCCCTGCCGCTCGCCCAGTCGAGCCTCGCCCAGCCCAGCGTCGCCAGCTCCGAATTGCCTGCGCCATCGCCGAGCGTCGCCCAGCCCGCGCGCCCCCCCTACCCTGGTCCGTGTCGCCCAGCTGCGCACTGTGCCGAGCCGCGACAGTGCCGCGTCGCGTCGCCCATGTTGTCCACGCCCGTGTCGGCCAGTTGGCGCTTCCTGTAGCCCGACGCGTCGTGTCGCTCGCACCCGCGCGCCGTCCTCTTTGCCGAGCCGCGCCGCGCGTCGTCACCCAGCGAACGAGCCGGCTGCACGGGCTAGGCAGCAGCTGGGCGCAGACAGGTGCAGGGACGCTGGCTTGGCGCTGGGGCGACACTGGGCGTGCAGACACTGGGCGGTAGCCCTTGAGTTGCCACCTGATAGGGCAAGGACGGTTTCCTGGTGTAAACCTACCACGACCCGTGCCTTAGCCTCAGGTGCGGTGGTTCAGGCTGACATAGTTCACGTGTCCAGGTCTCACACCCCTATGTCAGTGACACTGATCCAAAGATTTAGTTAGGCGTGGTGACTGGACATGGGCAGCTTGCCACTAGACCCGGCACCCCCCATAGTCTGTAGTAGCACGCGGTGCGCGCGCACGCTCATTATAGCACCGACCAGAGAGCTCATCGGGATCTTTAGCCAGTGCACCTTTCGTCGACAGTAGACAGGCTGAGGCCGAGACTTGTTTCTCGTATAGGGCATATTGTGTGATGAGTTATTTTCGGACTAAGACCCTGAGTTGGCATCCAAGGCCCCAGTGTGGCTATGCTATGTGCTCTATTCTGTGTTTATATTCATAGCTTGCATACCTTTCTGCTAGATGACCATGTGTATCGTATTGTACCCAGGTTGGGGATTCTTACTGAGTAATTCGTTACTCACCCTTATTATGTGGTTTTTCCACAGGTAGCCATGGTGCGAGACAGATGGCTGGAGGAGGAGCTATGATCATGGAAACCCGTTGTTCAACTCTGAGTTTTATGTTTATGATTTAAATGTTCTCTGAATGCATGTAGTTGGGCACGGAGCCCTAGGGTGTTTTCTGAATGTATTTCCGGATTCTAGCATTGTTGTAACTATTGTAAAGTTTGTATGTTTTAAATAAATCTCTGATCAGAGTAAGTTTTGTAAATGTATTTGTCTTGGAACAGGTGCTTGGAAACAGGGACAGGTTCCAGGAATTGATGTTGATTTTTAAATGGATGTTTTATGTTTTAGTTTTTACTTAGAATCCGAACACCCCCTTGCAAATTTTCTGTAGATCTGTAATGCATGCATTGAGGTAACGGCCTAGTTAGAACCTTTTCGGGTCGGGTCGTTACACTCTAGATGTGGCAAGGAAGAGCTTTTGGCCAGCACAGTTGAGATGCTGGAGGGAGATGTGCTCGTGTAGCCAGATGTCTGTTAGTCCGTTGACGACAATATGTGTGTCGGAGGGTGATCGGAGGAACCCTAGTTTGTGGAGAGCTTCACCAGAGCTAAGTCAGACCAGGCAGTGTTCCACGGATTGAGTTGCTGGATGCTTGTTGTCGGTTGACAAGCTAGAGTTGTTCTTGGTAACCTCCACGTTGGTTTTCAGAATTCTTAGTAGGTGGTACTTGGTGTTGACCAAGGTTTGGTTCCCATGTTGTTTCGTGAGCTAGCTCGGTTCGAGCAAGCGGGCGTTGCCCTGAGGACTTGTTCTTAGTCAGGAGGTTTCGGGAGTTGACCCCTCCCCCGATGGTTGAGTAAGTACTGTTAGTTCTGGGTAGGTGGTCCAATCGGTTGTGGACTCCCTCTGGTGTTGCTTCTGAGAGCATTGGCTGTTGATGCCTTTGAGTTTGAGCAAGACAGCGAGCATGTGCGTAGTTCGCTATCCATCGGAAGTCCGTTTGCTAAGGAATCATCCCCATTTTGAAGGAGTCAGCGTAGCTCCTGAGTTGTGAAGTTGAGCAGAGTGGCGCAACGGTCAGTCCAGCCAGGGGAATTCCTGTGTAGTGTTAGTAGCAAGCGGCAAGTTGTTCGACCTCGTGAGGTCGGTGGTTAGCCAGACTAAGAGGTTAAGTTGTTGCTGATTATTTGATGGATCTTTGGGGTTTGAAGAACCCCTAGTTTCTGTGATCGTTGAGTTGCACCGTGGATGCCAGCCTCAAGTTTTAACTTTTGAGGTAGTCTTGCTGACTCGTGTTGTTCAGGATCCGTAAGCTTGTGGTCGTCGCTATCCTTATTCCTCGCGATGTTTCGTGGGTGGAGTTTCTGGATTGGAAGAAGAGTTAGGTCTAAGCTATAAGGAAGAAGTCCTTGGAGCAGCCAGATGGACTTAAGAGTTGAGTGGCAGCTTGGAGGCGAATTTCGCTCGTTGTGAGGCTTGGGTTGAGTTTCTGCAGAGCAAGCCTTCTCAGGCTTTGTTCCTAGTTGATGTGCGTTCGCAGTTGGCGTTATAGCTGAGCCACAGTTGAGTGGGTTGGCACGGAGGTGCCATGGCATTTGTTGGTAAAACCTTTGAGTTGTATCCTCCAGCTATTGTGTTGCTAGTAGCCACTCGAGATTTCCGTAAGAGGAATGTTGTTTGTTTTTTTGTCTGGCGATGTTCTCTTAGGCCAGTGGCTGATCGGATTGCATTGGAAAGTTTGTCGTCGGCTGTTGAGGGGCTCCTGATTGTTAATTTGGCCGAGTGGAGCCTGTGCTTGGACCTTGTCTTTTAAAGGTGGCCGTAGCTGAAGTTTCAGCTGGTGTGATGGTGGTAGCCGTTTGGTGAACCAGAAAAGTGCCCCTTGGCTTTGGTGTTTCGATTTCTCGCAAGATGGTTGCTTAAGTGTTGTGGACGCGTGCTAGTTGGAGAAGTTTGCCTTGGGATCAGTCACCAGTTGGTGGTTTGATTTGGATTTCGTTAAGGATTGTAGGCAACCATTGGGGTTCGTAGGTCTCTTGTGAAGTAGGAGTAGGCCGATTAGTTTCGGGAACCCGGGAGGTTCAGTTGTTTGGTCAACATGGTGTAGAGTTGAGTCTGTTTGATAACAGCTGTGAGCCCAGAGAAGTTTCGCCGGTGCGCGGCGGAGAGTTTAGAGCTTGTGACCAGTCTTCGAGTTTGTTGAGAGTAGCACCGTAGAGAGGCGTTTCGAGTTGGGTTAGCAGGGATAAGTGAGCCCTAGAGTCGTAAGACCGTTTGAGTGTTGGTGCGAGTCAGAGGATGTGGCTCACCGACTAGCACTATCGCATGTTTTCTTCGAAGCTCGGTGTTAGTTCAGTTTTGGTTGAGATAGACCGTGGCAGACTCGGTGTCTTTAGGACTTGGAGCCTTTGGAAACCCAAGGGGGTTTGGATTTCGAAGAAGGTTTAGTGTTGTCTTGACTGGGAATTTGGTTGGTTAAGGATGAGTGGAGATTTCTTAGAGTTGTTTTCGTCTTAGGACTTTCGAGAAGAAAGTCTTAAAAGGAGGGAGTATTGTAACGGCCCAGTTTCCTATTTTGGTTTCCCAGGTGTTTTCGGGACATTGTGAGGATGTTCGGATGGGCCGTTCGAGCTATTTTAACCATTAGGGGTATTTTGGTCTTTTGCCCCTGTCCGTGGTTTTGTGGATTTTCATGATTTCAGGGCCATTCCTGCCTTTGTCGAAGCTTGGTGGTTGTTGGTTGCAAGACCCAAGAAGTTTGGGCAAGTTTTTTGGAAGTTTGGAGGTAATTTAGATTTTGGCAAAATTAATTGTTATTCAAGTGCTTCCATTGGGATTTGAACCCTTGCCCTAAATGGTGAATTGGGAATTTGTAGAAAATGTGTTTTAATTAAAAAGGGAAGTTTGCTTCGGCCGGGTCTAGAAAGAGGAAGCCTTGAGAAGGGATTTTAGGCCCATTTTAATTAGGAAAAGGAAAAAAAATCAAGAAAATCCCTTTCCCCTTGTTTTGCAACTCTCTCTCTCTCTCTCTCCCCAAGCCCTAGCCGCACCAACCTTAGCTGAGCCACCACACTCAGGCCGCTCAGCCCTGCATAGCCCCTGCCCAGCCGCCCCGCACCAGTCGCACAACCCATGCCCAGCCGCTCCGCACCAGGCCGCCCAGTCGTTCAGCCCTGCATCGCCCAGCCAGTGCTGCCCACCGTCACCCAGCGCCGCACCGCATCGAGCCACCACCCCTCCCAGACGTGCCACACCGCCCCACACCAGGCCGCCCTGCGCCGCGCCGCACGCACCCGCCCAGCAGCGCCCTGCACCGCTCCGCTCGCTGCCACCCAGACGCATCTCCCACGCGCCGTCCTCGCAGACCCGACGTCTCGCCCGTGCCGCTCGCCCGCGCGCCCGTTCTAGCGCGTTTGCTCTGCGCCCCACCCGTGATCACGACGCTGCTGCTCGCGCACCGCAAAGACGCTCCTGCCGCCTCCTTGCTTCCGACCAGCCTGCCTTGCCGTGCGGGTTGGGCCGAGGCCTTGTGTCTTCTCGGTCGGTAATTCTCGAGCTTTTCTCCGTTGGGCCCTAAGCTGTTCGCTACTGTTTTATTTACTTAGGTGTTTTTATTAAATGCTTAGGTTGCCCAGGTTCGCTTAGAAGCTCGAGGGTTGCTTGGTTGTTATATGATAGCTAATTCCGCTTGTTTCCAAGTAAGGATTTCTTACCGTGGTTGTGTGGACCCTGCGATATTATCATGATGTGCTTTGTATGCTTGTTGACTGTTATGAGCATGATAGTGATAGGACAGCTATGTTTGATCTCTTGCTAGCATGTTTGCTTAATTGTACATGTTAGTGCCATGCTAGGTTTGTTCTTCCAGCATGCTTATGATTCCTGCTTTAAGTTCGTAGTATCATGCTAGGTTATGTGTGATTGATGTTGATATGTATGTTTAGGCAGGAATCAGTTATTTTGTACTCTTAGCTAGTATAGTAGGGTTTGCCATCATCCAGAGGCTGAGAGCGGACATAACGTACTTTGTCCCCACCGGTCAAGTGTAGAGCGAAGCATAACGTACATTGCTTCCCCCCGGCAGCCGATGTGGATTTAGCTACCACATCGGCATAAGCCTAGTTTGTAGCCTGCTAGAGCGGAACCACGCCAACGGTGCAAGCCCGCCTTGGCCGTTCTTAGCTTCGTGTCGGTGGTACAGTTGCACAGATGAGTGTCGAGGGCCTCGCACTCACCGTTGTTCACCACACGCCTTCCGAGTCTTTAGGCATGCGTGCTGCCCGCGTAGTTTGTACCTAGGCCCCCACATTTATGCCGGTTGCAGCAGCATGCGGTGTGCGCGCACACGCGTTAGTCGTCGGTTCGGAGAGCTCTCCCGGGCTAATGTTTGTGAGTACACTAGTTTCTTCTAGTTTAGAGCTAGACTTCGGGTACTCTCCTGATAGTCCAGATTTATTAGCGAGGGTAAGAGGCCCTTGAGGACACCCATTGGGATTGGCTTTTGAGCTGATCATATGGTCGAGGGAGAAAGACCCTCGCGGGTGTCGGACATCTTTGGGATCGGTTTTTGAGCTGATCAGTTGGTCGAGGGAGAAAGACCCTCGAAGATGTCCTGGGATTGGTTATGAGAACCAATCATTAGGTCGGAAGTAGGAGACTTCCGAGGATTACAGATTCTGCCTTGTAAGCTCGTTGAGCTATGATCTGTGTTGGTAACTGTTGGCATGTATACTAGGGTGCTAGATGACTGATGTATCGTATTGTACCCCGGTTGGGGATTCTTACTGAGTATGTTTATACTCACCCTTATTTCTGTGGTTGTTTCCACCAGGTATGTAACGACCCGACCCGAAAGGGGTTCTAAAATAGGCCGTTACCTCAATGCATGCATTCAAATCTACAGAAAATTTGCAATATGATGTTCGGATTCTAAGTAAAAACTAAAACATAAAACATCCATTTAAAAGTCAACATAAAATTCCCAAAACTCGTCCCTGCTTCCAAGCACTGCTCCAAGACAAATACATTTACAAAACTTGCTCTGATCGTGAGATTTATTTAAAACATACAAGCTTTGCAATAGTTACAACAATGCTAGAATCCGGAAATATCACAAGAAACACCCTAGGGCTCCGTGCCCAACTACATGCATTCAGAGAGGACATTTAAAACATAAACATAAACAAGACTCGAGTTGAACAACGGGTTCCCATGATCACAGCTCCTCCTCCACCATCCTGTCTCGCATCAGTGGTTACCTGTGGAAAAACCACGAGAAATAAGGGTGAGTAACGAATTACTCAAGAAGAATCCCCAACCGGGTACAATACGAAAACATCTCATTTAGCACACCGACATGCAACCAAACAATGACTTAGAGCAAGACGGTAGGTTTAGGCTATGTGCTAACACTAGAGCTAGCCTATCAAGGGCTTTCAACTACAGCTTATCTGTAAAGACCCGACCCAAAAAGGGCTCTGAATAATCCTTTACCCCAATGCATGCATTTAAAGTAAAGGACAATATGCAAATAATTTTCGGATTCCCAATTAAAAGAAAACAATCAAGGTTCAATCAGAAATAAAGATAGTTTGTCAAAACTGTCTCTGTCTCCAAGCACTGCTTCAAGGCAAATACATTTCCAAAACGTACACTCGATCGAGAGATTTCTTAAAACATTTGAAACATCCTCAAATTCAATAAAGCAGAATCCACGAAAACATTGAAAACATCCTAGGGCTCCGTGCCCGAATACATGCATTCGGGGAAAATAAGAAGACAAGAGTCATAGAAATAAAAAGTCGAGACGACAAAGAGTTCCCATGATCACAGCTCCTCCTTCACCATCCTGCCTCTCGCACTTTGGTTACCTGTGGAAAACCACAAAATAAGGGTGAGTAACGAATTACTCAAGAAGAATCCCCAACCGGGGTACAATACGATGCACATGGTCATCTAGATGAGTGTATGCAAGCTATGAATATAAACACAGAAAAGAGCACATAGCTTGAGTCCACACTTGGACCTCGGATGCCAACTCAGGGTCTTAGTCTGGAGATAAATCCACCACACCATACGTCCTATACGAGAAACAAGTCTCGGCCTCCGCCGCCTCACTCGTCGATACGAAAGGTACACTAGCTCAAGATCCCGAGGAGCTCTCCGGTCGGCGCTGTAATGAGCGTAAGCATGCACCGCGTGCTACTGTAGACTATGGGGGGTGCCTGGTCTAGTGGCAAGCTGCCCATGTCCAGTCACCACGTGTAACGACCCAGGTTTTTCTTCCCGGTCTTCCAGGTATGCCCTAGGGGTAATTTGGTAATTTGGTCGGGCCGTCAGGGTCGTTTGTGTCTTTTCCAGTTACTAAAATTATTGGATGGTTTTTGTAGGTTTTTGGAGGGGTTTGTGGTTTGGTTTGAGCAAGGTTTGATGCAAAAGTAAAAATAAAAGGGAATTGTGCTTGCACTGGGGTTTGAACCCTGGTCTCTGGGAAGCTTGTGGAGATGTGTGCCAATTGAGCCATTAGGTGCTCTTGTTGCTCTTCCTGCATCATTTTATGGTTAGCCTTGGATTTTGGAGTTTTGGTGCATTTGGTTAAATGAAATAGAAATTAGGTTTATTCCATCTTCTTCTCCAAATCTCCTCTTGGCCGCACAAGCTCTCCCTCTCCATAGCCCTTGCCGATTCTTCTTTCCCTTGCATCTCCTTGGGTTCGATCATCATCATTCCGGGTAAGTCTTCATCCTCTTCATCTCCTCATTTGGTTTTGATGTTTGGCCGAAGGTAAGAAGTAGAGTGTTGTGTGTGTTTGTGTTGATTGCAACCCGGTAGAGAGAAGCCAAAGCCAGCACCATCGTCCACCCGGCGATCGCGACGCCGGATCGCGCCAAAGAAGAAAGACAGACGCCCCGCCGTCGCACGGATCGCCCAGATCTGTTGAGCGGCCCCGCCGCGACGCCATCGCTCACCAGTCGCCCAGATCTGTTGAAGCAGCCCTGCCGACGCCATCCGCTCGCCGATCGCGATCGCGGTCGCGCAGCAGCAGAGACGCGAGACGCCAGCGCCTGCGCGCCTTCGCCCGAAGCCGCCCTCGCGCGCCAGCCGCGTCCGCGTCGCCTGTCGCCGCGCCAAAGACCCGCGCGCGCCGCCGCCGAGCTTCTTCGCCCGCACTCCCGAGACGCTCGCCGCGCGCGCGCGTCCTGCCGCCGCATCCGTGCCGTCTTTGTGCGGCCGCAGCCAGCGCTCACCGCTGCCGTGCGGCCGCGCGGCACGCGCCACCAGCCACTGCGCTGCGCCGCTTGCGCAGCGACTCCAAGCTCGTGTCGCCGTGCCGCGTGAGTTCCCCGAGCCGAGCTTGCTGTTCTATTGTTGTTTAGACGTTTTAGATGCTGATTATTATTGGTTTGCTAGGTTCCCACTCGCTAGCTCGGGATTGTTCCGCAGCTTAGGATTTGTGTGTAGAAGCCTCCCGACCAAGGTAAGGATTTCTTACCGGAGTTGTGTGGGTCCTGCGGTATATTTGTAATTGTTGTTTTGTATGCTGTGTATGATTATTAGCATGTTTAGCCCTAGGTGCTCTGTTTCAATTCTGATCGGCATGAACTCTTGTATTGTTTCTCATGTTAGCCCATGCTAGGTTGTTCCATTCTGGCATGTTCGATATCTGTTCTTGCTTCGTAGTATCATGCTAGGTTCCTTGTATCTGTTGAGCACATATTGGACTGCATTGAATGAATTGTTATTATTGTTATGGTTTAGAGTTCAAGTAGGTAGCATCATCCGGGCCGGATGCATAACGTAACTTGCATCCCCGAACAGACGCGTGCGAGATGGTACTCGTCCCCCCCATCCCTATAGGGTTTAGCTAACCCTAACGGTGCCCCGCAATCTTGGGTGAGGGTGGCGGTATCGTTAAATGCCCCAACGGTTGGGATGATGACTTGGCATTGCCTGCGTCCGGCGATCGTCGCCACGTCCTCGCCGTGTTCGGCCGTAGCCCTTGATTGCCACTGTTAGGGCAAGGACCGCTCCACGGTGTAAGCCTACCACGACCGGGTTCCTTAGCCTCGGTGCGGTGGTACAGTCGACATAGTTCACGTGTCCGTGTCTCACACCCCTATGTCGGTGACACCGATCCGCAGATTTAGTTAGGCATGGTGATCGAACACCGGCAGCTTGCCACTAGACCCGGCACCCCCGAGTTTTTGCAGTAGCATGCGGTGCGCGCTTACGCTCATTACAAACGCCGGCCGAGAGCTCCTCGGGATCTTGAGCCGCATCATCTTTCGTATCGCCGTGAGACAGCCGAGGCCGGGACTTGTTCCCGTATAGCGCGTATAGTGTGTTGTGGTATTTTCCGGACTAAGACCACGAGTTGGCATCCGAGGTCCAAGTGTGGACTTAGCTATGTGCTCCGCTCTGTGTTTGTACTCATAGCTTGCATACATTCTTCTAGATGATCATGTATATCGTATTGTACCCGGTTGGGGATTCTTCTTGGGTAATTCGTTACTCACCCTTATTACCTCGTGGTTTTCCACGGTAAAACCAAGCGCGCGAGAGAGATGGTCGAAGGAGGAGCTGTGATCATGGAATCCTGCATCATCATCTCGACCATTTTATTATATCATGACTCTTGACTTTTGTTATTTCCCTAATGCATGTAGACGGGCACGGAGCCCTAGGATGTTTTCTTACGTTTTATGGATTCCAAAGATATTTGTACTTGTGGAATGTTTAAATGGTTTAAATAAATCTCTGATCGTAGTATGCTTTTAGAAATGTATGTTTTGATTATTGAATGTTTCTGTTTTTACTTGGGATCCGAAATGTATTTTCCATAATGTCTTTTATTTTCAATACATGCATTGGGGTAAAGGCCCATTTAGAGCCCCTTTTGGGTCGGGTCCTTACACCACGCCTAACTAAATCTCTGGATCGGTGTCAGTGACATAGGGGTGTGAGACCTAGACACGTGAACTATGTCAGCCTGAACCACCGCACCTAAGGCTAAGGAACCGGTCGTGGTAGGCTTACACCAGGAAGCGGTCCTTGCCCTAACAGGTGGAAATCAAGGGCTACGGCCGAACACGATGAGGACGTGCCGACTGCCGGGGACGAGACAATGCCAAGTCATCATCCCGACCGTTGGGGCATTTAACTGTCTGCCACCCTCACCCAAGATTGCAGGGCCTACCGGTCGGGTTAGCTAAACCCTAACGGGGTCTAGGGACGGAGATCTGTCTCGACGTCCCTGTAAAGACCCGACCCAAAAGGGGCTCTAAATAGGCCTTTACCCCAATGCATGTATTGAAAATAAAAGACATTATGAAAAAATACATTTCGGATCCCAAGTAAAAACAGAAACATTCAACAACCAAAACATACATTTCTAAAAGCATACTGATCGATCGAGATTTATTTAAACCATTTAAACATTCCACAAGTACAAATATGTCAAATCCATAAAACGTAAGAAAACATCCTAGGGCTCCGTGCCCGCCTACATGCATTCAGGGAAATAACAAAAGTCAAGAGTCATGATATAATAAAATGGTCGAGATGACAAGCAGATTCCATGATCACAGCTCTCCTTCACCTGCATCCTGTCTCGCGCTTGGTTACCCGTGGAAAACCACGAATAAGGGTGAGTAACGAATTACCCAGTAAGAATCCCCAACCGGGTACAATACGATATACATGATCATCTAGAAGAATGTATGCAAGCTATGAGTACAAACACAGAGCGGAGCACATAGCTAAGTCCACACTTGGACCTCGGATGCCAACTCGTGGTCTTAGTCCGGAAAATACCACAACACACTATACGCGCTATACGGAACAAGTCCCGCCTCGGCTGCTCTCATCGTCCGATACGAAAGGTGCACTGGCTCAAGATCCCGAGGAGCTCTCCGGCCGGCGCCAGTAATGAGCGTAAGCGCCGCACCGCATGCTACCGCAAACTCGGGGGTGCCGGTCTAGTGGCAAGCCGCCTGTGTTCATCACCATGCCTAACTAAATCTCTCGGATCGGTGTCACCGACATAGGGTGTGAGACTGGACACGTGAACTATGTCACCAGCACCACCGCACTGAGGCTAAGGAACCGGTCCCGGTAGGCTTACACCAGAAGCGGTCCTGCCCTAACAGTGGCAATCAAGGGCTACGGCCGAACACGCCGAGGACGTGCCGATCGCCGGGACGAGGCAATGCCAAGTCATCATCCCGACCGCTGGGGCATTTAACACCGCCACCCTCACCCAAGATTGCGGGGCCACCGTTAGGGTTAGCTAAACCCTAACGGGATCGTGGACGAGTACTCGTGACGTCCCCTCGCTGCGTGGATGCAAGTTACGTTATGCATCCGCCCGATGATACTACCTACCCGAACTCTAAAACCATAGCAATAATAACAATTCAATCAATGCACCCAATACGTGCTCAACAGATACAAGGAACCTAGCATGATACTACGAAGCAAGAACAGATATCGAACATGCCGAATGGAACAACCTAGCATGGGCTAACATGAGAAACAATACAAGAGTTCATGCCGATCAGAATTCGAACAGAGCACCTAGGGCTAAACATGCTAGTAATCATACACAGCATACAAAACAACAATCACAAATATACCGCAGGGGCCCACACAACTCCGGTAAGAAATCCTTACCTTGGTCGGGAGGCTTCTACACACAAATCCTAAGCTCATGAACAAACCCGAGCTAGCTACCGAGAACCTAACAAAACAATGATAATCATAATCCATAAGCCTAAATATAATAAAATAAACAAGGCTCGGCTCGGGAGCAACTCACGCGGCTCTGCTGACACGCGGACGGGCAGGCGGCACGGCGGGGCTGCTGCTGGGCGCAGAAGGGGCTGATGGGCGGCGAGGACCGCCTGCTCGGCGCTGACGGCGGCGGGAGGCGCGAGGGCTGCGCGCATGCGAATGACGACGGGCTGGCCGCAGCGCGCGCACGGGCGCAGCAAGCGGACGAGACGAGCGCGCGGGCGCGCGCGGCGCGCGACGCGATGCAGCCGCGACGCGGCGCAGTAGCGGAGCGGGCGCGCGGCGCGCGAGAGCGCGCGCGCGGGCCGCTCCGGTGGTGCGCGACGGCCGCGACGGGGGCCGGGCGGTC
This sequence comes from Sicyos edulis, assembly GCA_036507275.1. Taxonomy (NCBI): domain Eukaryota; kingdom Viridiplantae; phylum Streptophyta; class Magnoliopsida; order Cucurbitales; family Cucurbitaceae; genus Sicyos; species Sicyos edulis. Next base: position 30,436,430 of record CM071851.1, read on the forward strand.
CGGGCGGCTCGTGCCTCTTCTTTGCGCGATCTGGGCTGCTGCTGGGCTTGCCGCTAGGCGATCCGGGCGGCTCGGGCTTGCTCTTTGGCAGATCTGGGCATGCTGGGCAGCCTGCTACAAACACACACACACACAAGCTCTTCTCCTTACCTTCGGCCAACAAGAACACCCAATCGAGAAGATGAAGAGGATGAAGACTTACCCGGAATGATGATGAACGATCCAAGGGAGCTGCAAGGATGAAGAATCGGCAAGGAGAGCTTGGGAGAAAGCTTGGGCGGCCACAACTCTTTTGGAGAAGAAAACACAACAAACCTAATTTCTATTTCATTTAACCAAATGCACCAAACACCAAAGATCCAAGGTTAACTAAGATGTGATGCAGAAAGAGCAACAAGAGCACCTAATGGCTCAATTGGCACACATCTCTACAAGCTTCCCAGAGACCCGGTTCAAACCCCTACTGCAAAGACAATTTCCTTTATTTTTACTTTTGCATCAAACCTTGCTCAAACCAAACCACAAACCCTCCAAAAACCTACAAAAACCATCCAATAATTTTAGTAACTGGAAAAGACACAAACGACCCTGACGGCCCGACCAAATTACCAAAATACCCCTAGGGCATACCTGGAAGACCGGGATGAAAACCTGGGTCGTTACAGTCCCTGCCATGGATGCAAGATACTTTATGCATCAGGCCCGGATGATGCTACCTACCTGAATTCTAACCTGCCTTAACAATCAACAACAATCCAATACGTGCTCAAAAGAATACAGCAGACCTAGCATGGTACTACGGAACAAGAATGAATATGAGCATGCCAGAACGAAACAACCTAGCATGGACTAACATGAAAGAACAACATACGAAGTCATGCCAGTCAGGAAATCAGAACAGAGCACCTAAACTATACATGCTGATAATCACAAACAAACATACAACATCAATCACATAGAACATCGCAGGGTCCACACAACTCCGGTAAGAAATCCTTACTTTGGTCGGAAGACTTCTACACACAAATTTCCTAAGCTGCGAACACTCCCGAGCTGGCGAGCGGGAACCTAGCAAACCAATAATAATCAACATCTAAAACGTCTAAAAAAACAATAGAACAGCAAGCTCGGCTCGGGGCACTCACGCGACACGGCGACACGAACTTGGAGTTCTTTGCCGGTGTACGGCAGGGTGGGCGCTGGCTGCGCTGGCACGGTGTTAGCGCGGCGCGCGCATGGTAGCAGTATGGCGCGGCGCGCGCCACGCGCGGCGCAGAAGGCACGGACGGACGCCGGCACGGACGCCGCAGGCGCGGCGCGAAGCGTCTGGGCGTCGCGCGATCGGCTTCGGAGCGAGCGCGGGCGATCATCTCGAGCGGCGGCGCGCGGCGCGGCGAGGGCCTCTGGGTGCGAGCGATCGCGAGGACGCGACCGGCGATCGGCGTGGCGATGGCTGCGGCCGGGAGCGACCTTGGGCGATCTGAAATTTCTGCTTTGTGTTGCGCGACGGACGAGGCTTTGGCGACTTCGGGCGACGGAAATTTCGCTTCTTGGCGCGATCCGGCGTCGCGGTGGCGGTGGGCGTCGCGACGATGGGCTGCTGGTGGGGCTTCTCTCGGCTGGCCGCAATCAACACAAACACACACAACACTCTTCTATTCACTTGGCCAAACAAAGACACCAAACGGATGAGAAGAAGAAGAGGAAGATCGATACCTACCCTAATGATGATGATCGATCCTAGGAGCCGCAAGGATGAAGAACTCGGCAAGGCAATGGAGAGAATAGCTTGGGCGGCCACACACTTTGGAGAAGAAGATGGAACAAACCTAATTTCTATTTCATTTAACCAAATGCACCAAAACTCCCAAAATCCAAGGCTAACCATAAAATGATGCAGAAGAGCAACAAGAGCACCTAATGGCTCAATTGGCACACATCCCCACAAGCTTTCCAGAGACCCGGTTCAAACCCTAGGCTGCAAAGACAATTTCCTTTATTTTTACTTTTGCATCAAACCTTGCTCAAACCAAACCACAAATCCTTCCAAAAACCTACATAAATCCATCCAATAATTTTAGTAATCGGAAAAAGACACAAACGGCCCTGACGGCCCACCAAATTACCAAATTACCCCTAGGGCATACCTGAAGACCGGGATGAAAACTCGGGCCGTTACAATATTCCCTCCTTTTTATGACTTTCGTCCTCGAAAGTCCTTAAGACTCAAACAAAGACAGATATCTGAAATCTCATCCCGTCTTCCCCGCTCACGAGCGACCTCCTCCTGAACTCGACTCCTCCACCGAACTTTTACCAAACGGATCTCACGATTATGCAACGTCTTCGTCTCAAAGACCAGAATACTCACAGGCTTCCCCTCGAATCTCAAATCCTTAATCAGCTGCAAAGGCTCAAAGTCCACAATGAGCGATGGGTCCGACACATACTGCCTCACACCGATACATGAGAACACTGCACACGGCTGACAATGACAGAAAGAGCTAACCAATATGCAACTCTGCCAATCCTTTCGAGAATCTCAAATGGTCCAACAACAGGAGGCTCCACTTCTCCCGCTTACCAAACCTCAACACAACTCACAACGGCACAACTTTAAAACTACGCATTGTCCAACCTCAAACTCTAAAACTCGACGCCGAACATCGGCGTAACTTCTTCTCTGCTCGCGAGAGCTAACAACACTAGCTCTAAACTCCTGCACATCACCTCTGGTCAAATGCAAAGACTCAGACCCAAAACAAAATTGATGGCCACCAACCTTTTTCCGAACACTTTGAATCCTCGCAATACTTACCTTGCAATGCCTCAATGGAACCACAAGAATCGACCACGAGAACTGCAACCAAAGGCAACCTCATAAAACCACTCTAGTCTTCCGCTTTGCTAATCACGGAAGCACCAACTCGCAACAAGCTCCAAAGGTTCTGGATCACTCCTCCCAAAAGACCATCGGGTCGAGAGGGTGAAAACACTACTGAAATCGCACCCGGCTCATAAGCCTCTTAACAACGCTCTCGAACCACGGTTCATCACGCACTACCTAGAAAAATCTTTGTTGCCACACTCTGGAGCCAACAACTCCAGCTGAAAGCCCGACATGCCACTACTCCACGTAATGACATCTCCACTGGCGAGGTGCGAGTTCTAGCTACGAGAAACCACCCACCAAAAATCCGAACTCACACAACAACCTCGACAAACCGCCAGCTTCCACACGAACTCCTTCAAACCAACAACTTGAGTGCTACGATCTCGGAAGCCCAAACAACTACAAACTACATAGCTATGCCAATCCACTCAACTCTAGCTTGGCTCAAATCACCGGGCCGGACAAGTCACCTGCCAACAACCGGCCCCTAAGGGCTCCTCCACCAAGCCTACCTCCATGCAAGCAACTGAACGAAGCTTGCCTCAAATATGAAGCACATCTCACAAGTCCAAACGATAACACATACAGCTTAACCCTCTAGCTTAGGCTTATTGCACCTTTCCACCGAAACTTCATAAACGGAACTCCACTACTCGGTTAACACCAACTACCAAGAACCAGATTACCAAAATGGTGGCAGAGCACAAGCCACACTAACCAAAGAAGGATCCTCAAAAGGTCAAGACCCTAATCCAATCACAATGGTGCAACCTCAACCCACAACCGATACAAATGAGTTCTCCAACTACAAAGGTGCAACAACTTCCATGCCAACACACAAAACCTTAACCAACTAGGCCAAACACTCATAGGAGGCGTAACAACCCTTACCGCAACTTCCGAACACCACTCAAGAGTCCGCTTAACTTGGACAAACAAGCGCTTCCAAGCAGCCAACAAACTTTTCCTCCTACTAGCACCACTACCACTAATTCCAAGACCAAGGAATAACCTGACAACTTCCAAGGAGAAACAGATCCTTACAAGCGAACATCCGAAGGACAGAGAGCTTCACAACCGCTCGCTGTCTTGCTCAGTAAGCACAACATCCAACTCTCCTAGAGGCAACAACAAGGGGTCCACCACAGATTGGACCGCCAACCACGAACAAGAGAAGACTCACCCCAAACACCAAATAAGGGCAACTCTCAAACTCTAGAAGCGGAAAGACGTTCGCGGGGCAAAACCACTTGCCCCACGAGCAAAGCTAACTTCTAGCAACTCAAAAACCACACCTTGGTCAACATCAAGCACCAACTTGCCACCACACCGGAACCAATCCGGACTCTACTTGAAACAAGCTCTGGCTTGCTAGCTTACCAAAATCGCCAAAGAACTCACCCAAGCCTACAACCTACTCGACTCGACGCCAACCGAACTCACTACCTAGGTCCGACCGAGCTCTGGTGAGGCTCTCCACAACTAGGGTTCTTCAGCTACCCTCGACACACACTGTCGTCAAACGGTCTATCAGCCAACTGCTTGAACAAACAACTCCTTTTTCCAGCATCTCAACCATGCTGGCCTGCTCCGAACCTCGAAACCAAAAAGACCAGAAACGCTTCAGAATGTGTCATCCTCCTACTCAAAGCATCAGCCACGATGTAGCTTCCACCCAGGGTAAGGATTCCGAGCAACACTCTTAGCAACTGCGATCAGAAACTACGCGGCTTCACTACAACCACCATTTGTTCAGTACCATCTGAACTCCAACCAAGAGCCACAAGAGGTTCCACCAACCAAGCTTAGGTTCAGCTTAACAAACTTGCCTAAGCAACAACCCGACTATGAGCACGGTATCCTTACAACCTCAACTAAAGCCTTACAACATCCACCTGGAGTCCAACTTCTCCAAGAACTGAGCACCAGTCCTCCAATGCAAACCCTACATGGTTCTGAAACTATCACCACCAGAACGAACTACACAAAACACACTTGTGTGAACAACTCTCAACCTTCCTTCAGAGATCCAAGACTAACAGGTGTTGTTCCAAAAGGCAACACTAACTTCCGCAGAGAGATACAATCAACCCAAGGAACACCAAAAGTTCCATCTCCACACGATACTCGAGCGGTGGCAACCTTGCTCTGCTAAAACATAACGATGCCAAACCGAACTTACTTTATACCAAGACTCTACCAAGTGTGCTTTACACATAAGACAACCTGCTCATCTCATAAGGCATCCAACTCATCTCATAAGCACCAAACTCATCTCATAAGCATCCAACTCACGGTCCCTCTGCTGGACCGAACTCGCATCTACAATGCTCACTCAACTCAGGTTTAGGCACCCGAAGGTAGTGGACCGCACTACCAACCACAAAGATCTCTTGGCCTTAGCACTAGCTTGAGACTCACACGCACTAACACTTACCAGCCGCCAACTTGCTGACTTACTCAACCCCCAGTAACACTGGGAAGAGGCTCCAGCTCCTCTCGAACATCCTTTCACTTGTAGTCCTTCGACTACCACTGAACTAGCCCTCTTGCACGACCTAAACAAGTGCATTTTCCATAAATGGATCCAATGGCTAAAGAAGTGTGCTGAACTCCGGACGGGTCATAGAACCATCTGCTTATACCCATGCCACACTCAGGTCTGAACCAGACTAGAGCCAAAGCGGCACACCAACCATTGCACCTCAAGTGCCACTACTACCAAATCCACATCTTACTACAAATGGGGCCAGCAAGGTCACAACCTCAAGTGACAAAAACTATGGCGAGGCATACAAGAGCTCAACTCAAACAACCATGCCTAAGGCATCTCATCAAACCGAAGTCTCACTGCCTACTCTTGCATCTCCACATGATGCTCAACAAAACTCTGGCCAGCTCTCTCAACATGCAGCAGCTAGCCCTACTCTAGGGGCTCACCATAAGAAGAGTGCTAAACTCTACCAGACAACTGGGGAAACCACCAACGGATCACGTTCGATGGGAACACTGCTCGTTGCACCCTTAACCACAGGGTTCCGACTTACTAGCTGCAAAACAACAACACTTACAGTAGAACAAGGATGTCTCAGCAACCACCTCGAAGGCTACCAACTCTGCAGCTACTCACTGGGCAATCAACCATCTGCTAAGGTTCAAGATCAACACCTGAACTACCTAGGCTAGTCCACACTAGGACCTGCTCCACAAGCATCAACATGAGCAAAAGCCAAAGCTAACTCCTCTCCTGGAGTGGTACTCCAGGGAAAAACACCTCCACCCTCTCACTAGGGGAATTAACAGCTCGGCCACACGTGGCCTACGGGAGTCTAACCTCTGCCTCCATCTGAAACGATGTCCCAGCGGTATCCGAATCTATCTGGATATCTCAACAAACCACAACATACAGCTCACACTGCGGGAAGTTGGCATGATGGCGCTCTAAACCCAAACCAACGAGTGAGTCGTAACTCTTTCGTCTCCGCTCCACAACACAAAACAAGGCATACACTAGATGAAAGGTATTGTAAATTCTTAACCCTTTTCTAAAAACAGAAAACTTAGGCGTACCTGATGACTGTCGGAGTGCTGGTGATCATGGAAGGACGACCTACAACAAAAGGTCAGTCTACAGAATCTATGACTCTGAGCTCTGATACCAACTGTAAAGACCCGACCCAAAAAGGGCTCTGAATAGGCCTTTACCCCAATGCATGCATTTAAAGTAAAGGACAATATGCAAATAATTTTCGGATTCCCAATTAAAAGAAAACAATCAAGGTTCAATCAGAAATAAAGATAGTTTGTTTGAAACTGTCCCTGTCTCCAAGCACTGTTTCAAGGCAAATACATTTCCAAAACGTACACTCGATCAGAGATTTCTTAAAACATTTGAAACATCCTCAAATTCAATAAAGCGAGAATCCACGAAAACATTCGAAAACATCCTAGGGCTCCGTGCCCTGACTACATGCATTCAGGGAAAATAAGAAGACAAGAGTCATAGAAATAAAAAGTCGAGACGACAAAGAGTTCCCATGATCACAGCTCCTCCTTCAGCCATCCTGTCTCGCACCTTGGTTACCTGTGGAAAACCACAAAATAAGGGTGAGTAACGAATTACTCAATATGAATCCCCAACCGGGGTACAATACGATGCACATGGTCATCTAGATGAGTGTATGCAAGCTATGAATATAAACACAGAAAAGAGCACATAGCTTGAGTCCACACTTGGACCTCGGATGCCAACTCAGGGTCTTAGTCTGGAGATAAATCCACCACACCATACGTCCTATACGAGAAACAAGTCTCGACCTCAGCCTGTCTACTGTCGATACGAAAGGTACACTAGCTCAAAATCCCGAGGAGCTCTCCGGTCGGCGCTGTAATGAGCGTAAGCATGCACCGCGTGCTACTGTAGACTATGGGGGGTGCCGGGTCTAGTGGCAAGCTGCCCATGTCCAGTCACCACGTGTAACGACCCGACCCAAGAAACGGTCTCTAACCTAAGGTCCATACTTAGCATGCATGATTAAGAATATAAACATCATTCAGAGTCGGAAGTTTAAAACTTTGCAATAAACATTTTTAAAACAAAACCATGATTTCAATTAAATAAAATAGGTAAATGACTGATCAGTACTTTCTTAAAACAATTCAAGGAAAACGGTACGAGAATATAAAATAGTTTGAGTGCTTTTTCCTAGGGACCCAAGTCCCACTACATGCTAAATCATTAAGGAAAACATTTAAAGAAACGTGCGATCCAGAGTCAGTTGTCCATGATCATCGAGCCGCTTCCTCCTAGCCATCCACCTCTCTGTCCCAAGTTACCCGTGGAAGCCACAGAGAGTAAGGGTGAGCAACAAGTTACTCAAGAAGAATCCCCATTCGGGTACAATACGAAATCATCTCATTTAGCACATGGGCAAGCAACCATACAAAGACTTAGAGCGAGAGCGGTTGGTTAGGCTATGGGCTATTTCTAGGCGAGCCTATTCAAGGGTTCCCATCAACAGCCCCTCCTAGGTCCTACGCTTGGATGCCCTTCGGCCTTACACAATCTAGGACTCGGTGATGCCCAGGTGGGGCCTTACACACTTAGGACACGCAGTGATGCCCAAAGTGGGGCCTTACACACTTAGGATGCCCATCGGGCCTTACACCTTCAATGTCGGTGATGCCCAAAGGGCCTTACACACCTAGGATGCCCATAGGGCCTTACACCTCCAAAATCGGTGATGCCCAAAGGGCCTTACACACCTAGGATGCCCATAGGGCCTTACACCTCGAGAATCGGTGATGCCGGTGGGCCTTACACACCTAGGATGCCCATAGGGCCTTACACCTCGAGAATCGGTGATGCCCAAAGGCCTTACACACCTAGGATGCCCATAGGGCCTTACACCTCCGGATGTCCATCGGGTCTTGCCCGAGCGACCCCAAACTAGTTACCTCTACGGCCCTCTAAACTTTACATCACACATCTAACCGTAACTTGGATCTAGCAAAGATACAATAGGCGGCATGGGTCTATCAAGATAGGAATGCCTAGCATGGAACTAACGGGATGTAAACATATCACGAACATGAATCAAAAGAAAACATGAAACCTATCACTAGAAATTCATATAATTACAAGAATCGTCGTGCTATCAACTATTCGCAGGTCCACACAACCCCGGGTAAGAATCCTTACACGGAATTAAGTGGAGGTTGATTATCCCGAATCGAATAACGACCCTCGAGCTTTTAAGTGAACTCGAGCAACCTAAGCAAGCAATAAATTATCCTAATTAATAAACAACATCGAAAATCGGGGCGTCCAAAGGGTGGAGGTTCGGGAATTTACCAACCGAGAAGGCACACGTCTCGCGCAAAAGCGCGCAAGGGCGAACGCTGCTTTGGGCCGATGCCAGGGCGCTGCTCGCGAGCGCGCGGCGGCGAAGCCGACACGCTGGCGGGCGCGCGCTCAAGGCGTCGACGGCGCGGCGTCGGCGGACGACACTGGCCGCGAGGCCGGCGAGCGAACGAGCGACTCGCTGGGGGCGGGCGCGCGGCGAGTGGAGCGACGCGGTTTGGGGCTGGGTCTTGTCGTGCGGCGCGGAGGCGGCTACTACACGACCGGTCTGCTGGGCGCGAGCGCGCGGGGGTGGTGTCGTCTTGGGGCGCGGCGCGGCTACGGCGGCGGTCTGCTGGGCGACTGGTGCGGAGTGGAGGATGGGCTCGCTGCGGCGGTGGGCGAGCCGCCGCTCGACGCGATCTGGGCCGGGTGGCTTTCGGTGCGGTGCGGCGATGGTCAGCGAGCGTCGCGATGTCGTGGGGCGGCAATGGGCGTTAGGCGAGACACGGCGGTGTGTGGGGCGGCTTGGGCGAGTGAAGGAGAAGTCTAGGGTTTTGGGGTTCTTTCTTTTTTTTTCCTTGTTTTCTCTTTTCTTTCTCCTTAAATATAATTCCCTTCCTTAACTTAAATAGACTTGGGAATCTCTTATGACCTCCCAAGATTCCCCTTCGAGCCCCACTGACGCGTTTATTTTCCTTATTTAAACCCAAGCTTCCCAACCCCTTTTAGGCCAAGGGTTCGAGTCCTTCCAACAGCTTCCTCCCAAACTTAAAAATATAAAAGGAAACCTTATTTTACATTTAGTGAAAACCGGTCATTATAATACTCCCTCCTTAGAAGACTTCCGTCCCCGGAAGTCATTTGCTCTTAAAACAACTCAGGGTAACTCCTCCTCATCTCCCCTTCCAACTCCCAAGTAGCTTCCTCAACTCCCTGATTCCGCCACTGCACTTTACTAGGTCAATGGCCCGGTTCCTCAAAACCTTTTTCTCAAATGCCAGGACCCTTATGGGTTTCTCCTCAAAGCTCAGGTCATGGTTCAAGCTGTAAAGGCTCAAAATCTATGACGTCTGAAGGATCTCGCCACATATTGGCGGAGCATCGAAACTTGAACACACTATGCACCTGCAGCCAGGGACGGGCGGCGGTGCTAACTGATAGGCCACAATCCCAATCCTCTCAAGGACCTCGAAAGGTCCAACAAACCCAGGGCTCGGTTTGCCCTTTTTTACCAACCTCGGGACCCCTCGCATCGGAGCTACCTTGAGGAAAACATGCGGCCAACCTCAAACTCCAACTCCCTACGCCTAACATCGGCGTAGCTCTTCCGCTGCTTTGGGCGGTCGGCACGAGCTTTGATTTTCTGGACGGCCTCATTGGTCACCGAGCAACTCCGGACCTAACATCTGCGGTCACCGACTTCTTCCCAGAAGGCCGGGATCTGCAGCGCTACCATACAACGCCTCAAACGGCGCCATCCGAATGGTCGATCAAAATCGTTATTGTAGGCAAACTCCATCAAGTACAAGTCATGGTCCCAACTACCGGGAAATCCAACACGCAGCTCGCAACATATCCTCTAAGATCCGATTTACCCGTTCGATCGCCATCGATCTGTGGGTGGAAGGTTGTCTTTGTAGGCGCACTCTGTGCCCAAACACGCTGAAGGGCCTTCCAAAACCGTGATGTAAAACGGGAATCCCGGTCGGAGATAATTTTAAGCGGCACTCCGTGGTACCTCACTATTTGCTCAAGAGAACAGTTGTGCCCATTGCTCACTCCAGTGTAGTTTATCCTGCTGGAATGAAATGGGCACACTTAGTCAACCTATCAACGATCACCCAAATCTGCGCATATCCTCTAGGAGTCTGGGCAAACCCGAGATAAAATCCATGGTGATCTCCTCCCACTTCCACTGTGGCACCCCGAGCGGTTGCAACAAACCTGCTGGCTTCTGCACAGCGCCTTCACTGTTGTGGTGAGACACCGACTAACGAACTGGGCAATCTCCTCTTCATCCCCATCCACCAAAAAGTCTGCTTTAAGATCTTGGTACATCTTGTTACCCCACAGGTGCCAAGAAAAGGCGAGGTGTGAGCCTCGGTCAATAACTCTGTCACGAACACCGCATCATCGGGCCGGAACACACAGTAGACCTTTATATCTCGGACCCCATCTCGCAAGTATCACGAAGTCGAAGTCACCGTCGGCTGAACCCTCTCATACAAACTTTTTAACTTAGGATCTTTCAATTTGGTTGTCGATAATCCTTTGCCTTATCGAAGAATTTGGATGGTTAATCGAGCTACCACAGCGGTAACATCCCCTAACAACATCGCTATTTACGCCTCTCGAGATCCTTCCCGATGATACTCTTGGGGTTTGCCAATGTTGCCAGATCACGAGGTCTTTCTACTTAGTGCATCAGCCACAACATTTGCTTTTCGGGTGATACAAGATCTCACATCGTAATCCTTCACGAGCTCCAACCACCTCCTCTCCTCATGTTCGAGTCCTTCTGAGTGAAGAAATACTTGAGGCTTTGGTGATCCGAGAAAATCTGAATCTTCTCCCCATACAAGTAGTGCCTCCAAATCTTAAGTGCAAAGACGATCCGCACGCCAACTCCATATCATGAGTCGGGTAATTGCGCTCGTGCGCGTTTCAATCGCACGAAGCGCGTGCGCTATCACCTTACCGTGTTGCATCGTAGGCATCCCAAACCAAACTTGCTGGCATCACTTTGTACACCACGAAACCCCATTCCCTCGGGACCGCCAACACCGGCGAGACGTCAAAGCGCTCTTTAGCTTAGCAAAACTCTCATCGCACTTCCTATCCCAAACGAAATCAACACCCTTCCTCGTCAATCGAGTAAGCGGGCGGCTATAGCTGAAAAATTTTGAACGGCGTCGGTAATATCCGGCCGACCGGTGAAGCTACGAATCTTCGTCACAGTCGTCGGTCGGCCCACGAACTAACGGCCTCTACCTTGAAGGGTCTCTGACCACTCCTCCTTAGACACAACGTGTCCCGGAAATGCTACCTCCTCGAGCCAAAAGTCACACTTTGAGAACTTCGTGGAGCTTGTTCTCGCGCAAAGTTTGCAAAATCTGCCTTAGGTGCGAGGCATGGTCCTCCTTAGACTTAGAGTACACAAGAATGTCATCTATTGTAACGACCCAGGTTTTTCTTCCCGGTCTTCCAGGTATGCCCTAGGGGTAATTTGGTAATTTGGTCGGGCCGTCATGGTCGTTTGTGTCTTTTCCACTACTAAAATTATTGGATGGTTTTGTAGGTTTTGGAGGAGTTTGTGGTTTGGTTTGAGCAAGGTTTGTTGCAAAAGTAAAAATAAAGGAAATTGTCTTTGCAAATGGGGTTTGAACCGGGTCTCTGGGAAGCTTGTAGAGAGGTGTGCCAATTGAGCCATTAGGTGCTCTTGTTGCTCTTTGTGCATCACATCTTAGTTAACCTTGGATTTTGGAGTTTTGGTGCATTTGGTTAAATGAAATAGAACTAGGTTATTCCATCTCATTCTCCAAATCACCTCTTGGCCGCCCAAGCTCTCCATCTCCATAGCCTTGCCGAGTTCTTCATCCTTGCATCTCCTTGGGTTCGATCATCATCATTCCGGGTAAGTCTTCATCTTCTTCATCTTCTCATTTGGGTGTTTTTCTTTGGCGAATGTAAGAAAAAGGAGTTGTGTGTGTGTGTGTTGTGCGGCCCGGTAGAGAGTCCAAAGACCAGAGCTCGTCGCATCAGCCAGCTCCGTCAACAGACCGCCCCTGTCGTTGCACGCCCAGATCTGTCCTCGCCCGGCGCCGTGCGTCCAGCCGATCGCTTGCACGCCAGAATCTGTCGGCAGCGGCTCTATCGCCGTTCGCCCGGCCGATCGCTCGCACGCCCGAATCTCCTCGCCAGCGCCGTGCGTCGGCCGTCGCTCGCCGCGCGCGAGTCTGCCGAAGCGGCCACATCGCCTTCGCTCGAGACGTTCGCCGCGCGCGCGTCCTGCCGAGTTGCTCGCCCGCGCCTTCGCCCGAACGCCCGGCGCCGCGCGCCTTCGCCCGACGCCCGGCGCCGCGCGCCGTCGAGCGCTGCCCGCGCGCGTGTGTCCCTGCTGCCGTGCAGCAGCGCGCCAGGTAGCGTGTCCGTCTGCGTGCCGGCGCGCAACAGCCAGCGTGTCCTGCTGTGCCTCGCAGCGCGCGGCGGCGCCCGACCTTGCCGAGCCGGCTTGCCAGCGGCCCCAAAGCTCGTGTCGTCGCGCGCGCGTGAGTTCCGAGCCGAGCTTGCTGTTCTATTGTTGTTTAGATATTTTAGATGCTGATTATTGTTGGTTTGCTAGGTTCCCGCTCGCTAGCTCGGGATTGTTCCGCATGACTTAGGATTTGTGTGTAAAAGTCTTCCGACCAAGGTAAGGATTTCTTCACCGGGGTTGTGTGGACCTGCGGTATATTTGTGATTGTTGTTTTGTATGCTGTGTATGTTTACTAGCATGTTTAGCCTAGGTGCTCTGTTACAATTCTGACTAGCATGAACTCTTGTATTGTTTCTCATGTTAGCCCATGCTAGGTTGCTCTATTCTAGCATGTTCGATATCTGTTCTTACTTCGTAGTATCATGCTAGGTTCTTTGTATCTGATGAGCACGTATTGGACCGCATTGATTGAATCGTTATTATTGTTAAGGTTTAGAATTGAGGTAGATAGAATCATCCGGGCCGATGCATAAAGTATCTTGCATCTATGGCAAGGACGTTCGAGACAGTTCTCCGTCCTTGGACCCCGTGAGGATTAGCTATCCCAACCGTAGGCCCCGCAATCTTGGGTGAGGGTGGCGGTCGTTAAATGCCCCAGCGGTCGGGATGATGACTTGGCATTGCCTCGTCCCGGCGATCGACACGTCCTCGGCGTGTTCGGCCGTAGCCCTTGATTGCCACTGCTAGGGCAAGGACCGCTTCTGGTGTAAGCCTACCACGACCGGTTCCTTAGCCTCGGTGCGGTGGTACGGTGACATAGTTCACGTGTCGGTCTCACACCCCTATGTCGGTGACACCGATCCGAGATTTAGTTAGGCATGGTGGTCGAACACGGGCGGCTTGCCACTAGACCGGCACCCCGAGTTTGCGGTAGCATGCGGTGCGCGCTTACGCTCATTACAGCGCCGATCGGAGAGCTCCTCGGGATCTTGAGCGAGTGCACCTTTCGTATCGGCGATGAGACAGCGGTGAGGCCGGGACTTGTTCCCGTATAGTGCGTTTAGTGTGTTGTGGTATTTTCCGGACTAAGACCACGAGATGGCATCCGAGGTCCAAGTGTGGACTTAGCTATGTGCTCCGCTCTGTGTTTGTACTCATAGCTTGCATACATTCTTCTAGATGATCATGTATATCGTATTGTACCCCGGTTGGGGATTCTTCTTTGGGTAATTCGTTACTCACCCTTATTACGTGGTTTTCCACGGGTAATCAAGGCGGGAGACAGGATGGGTGAAGGAGGAGCTATGATCATGGAACCTGCTTTGTCATCTCCGATTATTTATTTTAATTATCATGACTCTTCACTTTTTATTATTTCCCTGAATGCATGTAGACGGGCACAGAGCCCCGGGATGTTTTCTTACGTTGTATGGATTCCAAAGATATTGGTACTTGTGGATTGTTTTAATGGTTTAAATAAATCTCTGATCAGTGTGTGCTTTTAGAAATGTATGTTTTGGTTGTTGAATGTTTCTCTTTTTACTTGGAATCCGAAATGTATTTTCTTAATGTCTTTTATTTTCACTACATGCATTGGGGTAAAGGCCCATTTAGAGCCCCTTTTGGGGTGGGTCTTTCTGATTGGTATCGAGCTCGAGTCATAGATTCTGTGAGACCCGACCTTTTGTTGTAGGTCGTTTTCCATGATCATCGACACTCGGCAGTCATCAGTGCGCCTAGATTTATTGTTTTAGAAAGGAAAAGGGTTAAGAATTTACAATACCTATCATCTAGTGTATGCCTTGTTGGTGTTGTGGAATGGTGACAGGCGAGTTTTGATTCGTTGTTGGTTTGGATGTAGATCGCCAACATGCCGATCACCCCGTCTGGGAGAGGAGGTTCGAGAGCGGTCGAGGTATCGGGATCGGATCGATCTGCAGGACATCGTCCCAAGTGACATCGATGGCATTCCACCAGCGGCTCCTCTGTTACGCCTAGAGCGGGCGTTGAGGCGATGGCGCCGTGAGAGGCTTCTCTGGAGCGAGTTTGCCGAGTCTATGAGGGCTTTATATGTCGCATGTTGAGTGACCGAGAGGCGAGACCTGAGCCTTGTTGGCGCGCAAGCGGGAAGAGTCCCGAGCCCGGTCGAGCGGTGACTCGATTGGTTCAAAGTGAGCTCGGTAGCACCTCGGCTCCACGAGAGCAAGTAGCCCCAGAGCGAGATGGCGGAGGTGCCGAGGAATTGGGTAGGTGGTGAAGGATTTTGTGAAGTGGAAGCTTTGAAGTTTGATGCCACCGGTGATGCGTTATCGGCGGCCAGGTGGATTGCCCATTTGGAGTACACCTTCACGATCATGGTGTGCCCCGATATTCGAGGCCGAGATGTGCGGCTCATGTGCTAGGAGGCACAAATGAGATGGTGGTGGGAGTCCACCTTGAGCGAGAGACCACCTGGTCTCCACCCGCTACTTGGGAGTTCTTCAAGGCCGAGTTCAAGGTAAAGTTCATCGGTGATGAGGCTCGGGAGAAGATGGTGGAGCTCTTCCGAACTCAAGCGAGGTTACGATTCCATTGAGGAATATGAGCGCAAGTTCTCGGAGTATGGATATTTTGCTCCTCGATTGATTGCCACCGGGTGAAGATTCGGAAGTTCATATCCGGATTGAGGCGGTGTTTCCCGAGATGTCGGGGCTCGAGGCCCACGACACTTATGCTAGGGCATGTCGATTAGCCACGATCTATAATGGGAAGTATCCTGTTTGGCGGGTTGTTGCCGCTCTGTTCGGTCATCCGTCCCAGCAAATGTGGGGCGAAGAGGAAGTTTGACTTTCGGGAGGCGGCAGCGCGCGCCAAGGGCGATTCGAAGCAGAGATCGGCGGAGAGCTCCAGTCCGTTTCCAGCCCGACAGCGGGAGGACCCGGCGATTTCCGCTTGTGCTACTTGTGGGAAAGTCCACGCCGGAGCTTGTCGGCTGACCTAGATTGTGCTTCCGTTGTGGTAGAGAGGGCACATGGCCCGTTTTTGTGATCGGCCAATTATGGCGGCTCGGCCAGCGCAGCAGCGTGGTCGAGTGTTTGCTACGACCCGTCGGGAGGCCGAGCGTCACGGATGCCGCTGTGGCGATGCGCTTCTTGTTTTAGATCAACTGCGCATTTGTCTTGTTTGATTCTGGTTCCACGCATTCATTTGTATCTGTGTTTGTTTCTTGAGCATGCTAAGTTAAGACTAGAGCCTCTAGGTTTTGAGTTATCTGTTGCAACTCCTTCGGGAGTTAGTATGTTGGCTAGAGATAAGATTAAGGATGGCCGGATCGAGATATCCGGAGAGTTGCTTGTGGCCACGCTCATAGTTCTCGCCTATGAGCGGTTTTGATGTGATTCTTGGTATGGAGTGGTTAGTCGCTAACCACGCGTTGATTGACCGCCACCGAAAGAAGTAGTGTTCGGACCGCCAGTCGGCCTAGCTTTAAGTTTCGTGGAGTCCAGGTGGAGTTTGCCCGCCGATGGTGTCACCGTGAAAGCTCGTCGTTTGCTAGCTCATGGAGCTTGGGGCTATCTAGCCAAGTTATGCAGGAAGAGCCGCCCTCGTTGTGTCTGTTGATCAGTGCCGGCCGTGCGGGGAGTTTGCGGACGTGTTTCTGAGGAGTTACGGGGTTGCCCCAAAGAGAGAGGTTGACTTCATTATTGAGCTCGAGCCGGGACCCTCCCTATCTCGAAGGCTCGTGACGCATGGCGCCAGTGAGTTAAAGGAATCAAGGTTCGATTGCAGGAGATGTTAGACCGAGGGTTCATCCGTCCAAGTGTGTCCCCGTGGGAGCACGATTCTGTTGTGAAAAAGAAGGATGGTTCTATGCGCTTATGTATTGATTACCGCGAGCTTAATAAGGTGACATGAAGAATAAGTATCCGTTGCCCGTGATCGATGATTTGTTCGATCGGCTTTCAGGGAGCTTCTGTGTTCTCAAGATAGATCTGAGATCCGGTTACCATCGATTGCGGATCGGGGATGCCGACATTCCTAAGACGACTTTCAGTCTAGATATGGTCACTACGAGTTTGTGGTCATGTCGTTTGGATTGACCAATGCCCGTAGCGTTCATGGACATGATGGATAGGGTGTTCAAATCATTTTTGGGACGGCTTCGTCATCGTGTTCATTGACGATATTCGATTTATTCGAGGTCTAAAGAAGACCATGCGAGCATTTGAGGCGAGTATTGGCGGCTTTGAGGGAAAACCCGACTTTATGCGAAAGTTTTCCAAATGTGATTTCTGGTTGGAGCGGTGGCCTTCCTAGGCCACGTGGTTTCGAGAGATGGTATAGCCGTGGACCCCGCGAAGATTGAGGCCGTAAGTTCATGGGCCAAGCCGACTTGATTCTGCCGAGATTCGCGACTTTACGGGTTTGGCGAGTTACTACTGTCGGTTCGTCAGAGACTTTTCTGCTTTAGCCTCGCCCCTCACTCGTCGACGAGGAAGGGTGTCGAGTTTGTTTGGGACAGCGGTGTGATGAGAGCTTTGCGGTGCTCAAGCGTAGTTTGACTTCAAACGGTGTTGGCCGTCCCGAGGGGACAGGTGGTTTCGTGGTCTCTGATGATGCTTCCAAGTTTGGATTAGGTTGTGTGTTGATGCGGCCGCGGGAAGGTCATTGCCTATGCTTCCCGTCACCAAGCCGTATGAGCGAACTACCCGACTCATGATATGGAGTTGGCAGCGATGGTGTTTGCAATCAAGATTTGGAGGCATTACCAGTATGGTGAGCGGATTCGAGATGTTTACCGATCACGAGCCTCAAGTATCTGTTTACTCGAGAAGGAGTTGAATATGAGGCGAGGAGATGGTTAGAGTTGGTAAAGGACTATGATCGCGAGATTTTGTACCATCCGGTAAAAGCCAATGTAGTGGCCGATGCTTTGAGCGAAAGAGCGTCGCACTCTGCGGCGTTGTTGAGTTCCCACCCCAGTTTGCGAGAGAGAGTTCGAGCGGGCCGAGGTTGCGATGTTGTTGGGAGAGGTTACCGCTGAGTAGCTAGCTCGATTGCTATTCGTCCGATTCGGCAAAATGGATTATAGACAGCCAGTTGGGTGACCCCGCACTTAAGAGATTGGTTGACAGAGTTAGTCTTGTGGTGACTTTGACTTTGTATATTCACCAGATGAAGGGTTGACTTATAGAGGCGGTTGTGTGTTCCGACACTGCTGCGAGTTTGCGAGCGAGTTGCTCTCGAGGCCTGATTCCCCTTTTGCTTGGCACCCCGGAGTACCAAGATGTATCAGACCTTAAGCGACTTTTACGGTGGATGGGGATGAAGAGAGATGTGGCGAGTTTGTCACCGGTGTCTCACTTGTCGACAAGTGAAGGCACCCGGTGCGAGAGGCCAGCGAGGTTTGTTGCGACCACCGAGTGTACCCAGTGGAAATGGGAAGAGATCTCTATGGACTTTATATCTGGTTTGCCAAGGACTCAGGAAGTTCTCTCAGATTTGGGTGATAGTCGACCGTTTGACCAAGAGCGCACACTTCATTCCCGGTAGAGACACTTATACCGTGGAGCAGTGGGCGCAAATTTTTTTGGAGCGAGATCATCCGTTATCATGGTGTGCCGGTGAGGATTGTGTCCGATCGTGACTCGCGATTCACTTCTCGTTTCTGAGAGCGCTCCGGAAGGGTTTGGGCACGAGTGCGATTTCAAGACAGACTTTTCACCCTCGGACGGATGGTCGGTGAGAGAGTGAATCGATTCTCGAGGATATGTTGAGGGCTTGTGTGTTGGATTTCCCGAGCGATTTGGGACCAAGATGCTCATACTTGATGGAGTTTGCCTATAACAATAGTTACCATCGACGATTTATCTGATGGCTCCATTCGAGGCATTGTATGGTAAGCGTTATCGGTCCCCGTGTTCGGGAAGAGGTTGGTGATAGACAGTGTTGGGTCCCGAGTTCTGCAGATTGACCAATGGTGCGGTCACGAGAAGATTAGAGCTCGTATGTTGACATTCGGAGCAGAGAGGCGAGAAGAGTTACGCCGATGTTCGGCGTCGAGATTTGGAGTTTGAGGTTGGTCAAAGATGTGTTCCTTAAGGTTGCTCCGATGCGAGGTGTTTTGAGGTTTGGTAAGCGAGGAAGTTGAGTCCCCGTTTTGTTGGTCCGTTCGAGATCCTAGAGAGGATTGGCGAGTTGCTTACCGGTTAGCCCTACCTCCGTCACTATCAAGCAGGTGCATAGTGTTTTCCATGTATCGATGTTGAGGCGGTATGTGCCGGACCCGTCGCACATTGTGGACTTTGAGCCTTTGCGGTGAATGAGGATTTGAACTTCGAGGAGAAGCCGGTGAGGATCCTTGCCTTTGAGACCAAGGCGTTGCGTGTCGCGAGATTCGTTTGGTAAAGGTTCGATGGAAGAATCGGGTTACGAGGAAGCCACTTGGGAGCGGGAAGACGAGATGAGGTTGCATTACCCTGAGCCTGTTTACTGTCTTAAGGACTTTCGAGGACGAAAGTCATAAAAGGAGGGAATATTGTAACGACCAGGTTTTTTCTTCCCGGTCTTCCGGTATGCCCTAGGGGTAATTTGGTAATTTGGTCGGGCCGTCATGGTCGTTTGTGTCTTTTCCAGCTACTAAAATTATTGGATGGTTTTGTAGGTTTTTGGAGGAGTTTGTGGTTTGGTTTGAGCAAGGTTTGTTGCAAAAGTAAAAATAAAGGAAATTGTCTTTGCAGTTGTAGGGTTTGAACCCGGTCTCTGGGAAGCTTGTAGAGAGGTGTGCCAATTGAGCCATTAGGTGCTCTTGTTGCTCTTTGTGCATCACATCTTAGTTAACCTTGGATTTTGGAGTTTTGGTGCATTTGGTTAAATGAAATAGAACTAGGTTATTCCATCTCATTCTCCAAATCACCTCTTGGCGCCCAAGCTCTCCATCTCCATAGCCTTGCCGAGTTCTTCATCCTTGCATCTCCTTGGGTTCGATCATCATCATTCCGGGTAAGTCTTCATCTTCTTCATCTTCTCATTTGGGTGTTTTGGCGGGCGAATGTAAGAAAAAGGAGTTGTGTGTGTGTGTGTTGTGCAACGGCCGAGGGAGTCGGCCACCGAGCTCGTCGCATCGGCCACTCGATCAGCAGAGACCGCCCACTGTGTCGCGCACGCCCAGATCTGTCCTCGCCAGCGTGCGTCGTCGTGCCAGTCGCTTCGCTTGCGCGCCAGATCTGTCGAAGCAGCCTCTGTCGCCGTTCGCCCGGCCCGATCGCTCGCCGCGCCCAGATCTGTCCTCGCCGGCGCCCGTCGCGTCGGCCGATCGCTCGCCGCGCGAATCTGCCGGCGGCCACCTGCCGCCTTCGCTCGAGCGTTCGCCGCGCGCGTCCTGCCTGAGTTGCTTCGCCGCGCCGCCTTCGCCCGACGCCCGGCGCCGCCGCGCCGCCCGACGCCAGGCGCCGCGCGCGCCGTCGAGACGCTCGCCAGCGCGCGTGTCCCTCGCTGCCGTGCGTGCAGTAGCGCGCCGTAGCGTGTCGTCTGCCGTGCGGTAGCGCAACCAGCGCGCGTGTCCTGCTGCGCGGTAGCGCGCCGGCGCCCGGCCTTGCCGAGCCAGCTTGCCATGACCCCCCAAGCTCGTGTCGTCGCGCGCGTGAGTTCCCGAGCCGCTTCTTGCATGTTCTATTGTTGTTTAGATATTTTAGATGCGATTATTGTTGGTTTGCTAGGTTCCCGCTTTCTAGCTCGGGATTGTTCCGCAGACTTAGGATTTGTGTGTAAAGTCTTCCGACCAAGGTAAGGATTTCTTCTGGGGTTTGTGTGGACCTGCGGTATATTTGTGATTGTTGTTTTGTATGCTGTGTATGTTTACTAGCATGTTTAGCCTAGGTGCTCTGTTACAATTCTGACTAGCATGAACTCTTGTATTGTTTCTCATGTTAGCCCATGCTAGGTTGCTCTATTCTAGCATGTTCGATATCTGTTCTTACTTCGTAGTATCATGCTAGGTTCTTTGTATCTGATGAGCACGTATTGGACTGCATTGATTGAATCGTTATTATTGTTAAGGTTTAGAATTGAGGTAGATAGAATCATCCGGGCCCGATGCATAAAGTATCTTGCATCTATGGCAAGGACGTTCGAGACGAGTTCTCCGTCCTTGGACCCGTGAGGGATTAGCTATCCCAACCGGTAGGCCCCGCAATCTTGGGTGAGGGTGGCGGTCGTTAAATGCCCCAGCGGTCGGGATGATGACTTGGCATTGCCTCGTCCCGGCGATCGACACGTCCTCGGCGTGTTCGGCCGTAGCCCTTGATTGCCACTGCTAGGGCAAGGACCGCTTCTGGTGTAAGCCTACCACGGCCGGTTCCTTAGCCTCGGTGCGGTGGTACGGTGACATAGTTCACGTGTCGGTCTCTCACACCCTATATCGGTGACACCGATCCGGAGATTTAGTTAGGCATGGTGGTCGAACACAGGCGGCTTGCCACTGGACCGGCACCCCGGAGTTTGCGGTAGCATGCGGTGCGCGCTTACGCTCATTACGGCGCGCCGATGGAGAGCTCCTCGGGATCTTGAGCGATGCACCTTTCGTGTCGACGGATGACAGCGGTGAGGCGGGACTTGTTCCCGTATAGTGCGTTTAGTGTGTTGTGGTATTTTCCGGACTAAGACCACGAGATGGCATCCGAGGTCCAAGTGTGGACTTAGCTATGTGCTCCGCTCTGTGTTTGTACTCATAGCTTGCATACATTCTTCTAGATGATCATGTATATCGTATTGTACCCCGGTTGGGGATTCTTACTGGGTAATTCGTTACTCACCCTTATTCTGTGGTTTTCCACAGGTAATCAAGGCGGGAGACAGGATGGCTGAAGGAGGAGCTATGATCATGGAACCTGCTGTCATCTCTGATTATTTATTTTAATTATCATGACTCTTCACTTTTTATTATTTCCCCTGAATGCATGTAGACGGGCACAGAGCCCCAGGATGTTTTCTTACGTTGTATGGATTCCAGCATATTGGTACTTGTGGATTGTTTTAATGGTTTAAATAAATCTCTGATCAGAGTGTGCTTTTAGAAATGTATGTTTTGGTTGTTGAATGTTTCTGTTTTTACTTGGAATCCGAAATGTATTTTTCTTAATGTCTTTTATTTTCACTACATGCATTGGGGTAAAGGCCCATTTAGAGCCCCTTTTGGGTCGGGTCTTTACATCTATGAACACGATGACAAAGCGGTCCAAGAATGCCTTGAACACTCTGTCCATCATGTCCATGAATGCAGCTGGGGCGTTTGGCAGTCCGAAAGACATGACTACGAACTCATAATGCCCATACCTTGACCTGAACGCTGTCTTGGGAATATCTGCATCCCGAATCCTCAACTGGTGGTAGCCCGACCTCAAGTCAATCTTTGAAAACACACGAGCTCCCTGGAGCTGGTCAAACAGTCGTCGATCTGAGGCAGCGGTACTTGTTCTTAATGGTTACCTTGTTTAGTTCCTCATGTCGATGCATAGACGCATCGAGCCATCCTTTTCTTAACAAACAAGACGGGTGCTCCCCACGAGGACACACTCGGCCTAATAAATCCTCTGTCAAGCATCTCCGCACAATTGTTCTTCTTTTAACTCTTTCATTTCTGCTGGCGCCATGCGATAAGGAGCTTTCGAGATAGGGCGAGTCCCCTACTCAAGCTCTATTGAGAAGTCCACCTCCCTCTTCTACAAGCGGCGGGCGGGCAACTCTTCGGGAAAAACATCTGCAAACTCTTGCACTATGGGCACTGCTCGGCGGATAGTGGGTCACGGTTCTCCCGATCAACTTAGCTAAGAAACCCCAAGCTCCTCGAGCTAACAAGCGGTGAGCTTTAATCGCCGAAATCACCGGCGGACACACCCCACTCTGGGTGCCCCGAAATTTAAAGGTAGGCCTACACGGCGGCACGAACACCACCTCCTTACGATGACAGATCAATCATAGCGTGGTTATCGCCTAACCAATCCATGCCGAGGATCACATCAAAACCGCTCATAGCTAGCACAATGAGGGTAACTGCAGGGTCCAGTGGGATACACATGCCCGACCGTCCCTTACCTTCAGCTGCTTGACGGCACTAGTTCCCGAGGGAGTAGCGACAGACAACTCAAAACCTAGAGGCTCTAAATTCATGCAAGCAAGCTCGGCAAAAAAAAGCGAGACAAACGAATGGGTGGAACCCGAATCAAACAACACAAAGGCGAGGTGATCAAGAACTAGGAGCGTGCACCCATCAGCGGGTCCGGCTCTCTCAGCCTCTGGCGAGTCGTAGCATATACTCTTCCCTGCTCTTGGAGCTGGCTGTGCCACCACGGCCTTTTGGGTGCGTTCCGGGCCCGATGCCCTTCCTTTCCACAGTTGAAACAAGCTCTAGGGTTACCACCACAGGGTCCCCAATGCCTGCTTCCCGCAGGATCTACAATACGGTGGCGGCCTCCCTACGCCCGTTGGCGAGGCCGATCACGCGATTCTGGTCTCGCGTCTTGGTCTGCCATGATAAGAACCCTGGGGACGCTGACCGCCCCCCCGGACATTGCTCCCTGAGTCAAACTTGCGCTTCTGGCCCGAGTACACTGGGGCCTTAGACACTACGGTACTAACAACTTTGCTCGGAGGATACTTCCCATCATAAATCGTTGCCACCGTCTTGCCTTGGCAAAAGTTTACGGGGCTGTGCCCTAACATCCCGAGACACCCCACATCTCAAACCCGCGATAAACTTCACGATCTTGATTCAGGTAGAAATCAATGTGGCGCGAAGTATCCATACTCGAGAACTTCTTCTCGTACACCTCGATCGAGTCGGATCCTCGCTTAAGGTTTGAAAACACTCAATCATCTTCTCTTGGGCTTCTTCACGATAAATTTTGCCTTGAACTCGGCCCTTGAAGAACTCCCGGTGGCGGTGGAGATCCGGCCGTCTCTCACTTAAAGTGGAATCCCACCACCACTTAGTTTGTACCCGCTAATACGTGAGCTGCACATCGAGCTCATTGCACCTCGAGACACTCCATTACCATAAACGTATATTCTAACTCAAGGCAATCCACGTGGCGGCTACCAATGGTTCCCGAGGCGCTAAACTTCTCCGCTTCCATTTCACAAAATCCCTCGACCACTTGCCTAGATCCTCGGCACCTTCCGCCGTAACGGCCTCATTCACAATTGGCTCTGTGGAGTGGCGCGTCTTGGTGGCACTGCGATCCTCTCTTGAACCAACTCGGTCATTTCGCCGTATCTGAGCAGCGGGACTCCTCCCTCTGCTGCGCGACTAACAAAGCTTGCGTTTCACTCTCTGCTCGGCCCTCGGTCGGCTAGCAACCCAACCACAAGAGCCCTCATAGACTCCACAAAAGCGGCTCGGTGCGACCTCTCGAGACTCGCTTGCCCCTACACCCTCTCGGGCAACACAGGTTGAAGGGCACGATGGTGGCCTAACCTCAACATCAGCTTGGGACGAGGTCCCCACGGTGTCAGAATCGATACGAATGCCCTGGGTGGTCGGCCTCGAGCCTCCCTGTAACGACCCAGGTTTTCATCCCGGTCTTCCAGGTATGCCCTAGGGGTATTTTGGTAATTTGGTCGGGCCGTCGAGTCGTTTGTGTCTTTTCCAGATTACTAAAATTATTGGATGGTTTTGTAGGTTTTGGAGGGGTTTGTGGTTTGGTTTGAGCAAGGTTTGATGCAAAAGTAAAAATAAAGGAAATTGTCTTTGCAGTGGGTTTGAACCCGGTCTCTGGGAAGCTTGTAGAGATGTGTGCCAATTGAGCCATTAGGTGCTCTTGTTGCTCTTTCTGCATCACATCTTAGTTAACCTTGGATCTTTGGTGTTTGGTGCATTTGGTTAAATGAAATAGAAATTAGGTTTGTTGTGTTTTCTTCTCCAAAAGAGTTGTGGCCGCCCAAGCTTTCTCCCAAGCTCTCCTTGCCGATTCTTCATCCTTGCAGCTCCTTGGATCGTTCATCATCATTCCGGGTAAGTCTTCATCCTCTTCATCTTCTCGATTGGGTGTTCTTGTTGGCGAAAGGTAAGGAGAAGAGCTTGTGTGTGTGTGTGTTTGTAGCAGTCGCCCAGCGAAGAAGCCCGGCCGCCGAGATCTGCCCAAAGAAGAAGCAAGCCCGAGCCGCCCAGATCGCCTAGCGGCAAGCCCGGGCAGCCAGATCGCGCGGCGGCAGCACGAGGCCGCCCGGACCGCCCGCCCCATCGCAGCCCGTCGCGCGCGGTACCGGTGGCGGCCAGCGCCGCGTCAGCGCGCGCGCGCGCGCCCGCCTCGCTGCGCCCGTCGCGCGCATCGCGTCGCGCCCTCGCGCCCGCCAGCCAGCGCTCGTCTCGTCCGCTTGCCGCGCGCCGTGCGCGCTGCGCCCAGCCAGCCGTCCGCCTTGCCTTGCGCGCACCCTGCCGCCTCCTGCCGCCCGTCGGCGCCAGATGTCACGGTCCCCGCCGCCCATCAGCCCCTTACTGCGCCCGTCGGCGCCAGCCAGCGGCCCCGCCGTCTTTGCTGCCCGTCCGCGTGTCACCGAGCCGCGTGAGTTGCTCCGGCCGAGCCTTGTTTATTTTATTATATTTAGGCTTATGGATTATGATTATCATTGTTTTGTTAGGTTCTCGGTAGCTAGCTCGGGTTTGTTCTGCAGACTTAGGATTTGTGTGTAGAAGCCTCCCGACCAAGGTAAGGATTTCTTACCGGAGTTGTGTGGGCCTGCGGTATATTTGTGATTGTTGTTTTGTATGCACGTGTATGATTACTAGCATGTTTAGCCCTAGGTGCTCTGTTAATTCTCTGGTAGCATGAACTCTTGTATTGTTTCTCATGTTAGCCCATGCTAGGTTGTTCCATTCTCGGCATGTTCGATATCTGTTCTTGCTTTGTAGTATCATGTTAGGTTCCTTGTATCTGTTGAGCACGTATTGGGTGCATTGATTGAATTGTTATTATTGCTATGGTTTAGAGTTCGGTAGGTAGCATCATCCGGGCCGGATGCATAACGTAACTTGCATCCCCGACGGGGGGGCGTGCGAGATGGTACTCCGTCCACGATCCCGTTAGGGTTTAGCTAACCCTAACGGTGGCCCCCGCAATCTTGGGTGAGGGTGGCGGTATTAAATGCCCCAGCGGTCGGGATGATGACTTGGCATTGCCTCGTCCCGGACGGTCGGCGCGTCCTCGGCGTGTTCGGCCGTAGCCCTTGATTGCCACTGTTAGGGCAAGGACCGCTTCTGGTGTAAGCCTACGGGACCGGTTCCTTAGCCTCAGTGCGGTGGTGCCAGGTGACATAGTTCACGTGTCGGTCTCACACCCTATGTCGGTGACACCGATCCGAGAGATTTAGTTAGGCATGGTGGTGAACACAGGCGGCTTGCCACTGGACCGGCACCCCGAGTTTGCGGTAGCATGCGGTGCGCGCTTACGCTCATTACAGCGCCGGCCCGAGAGCTCCTCGGGATCTTGAGCCAGTGCACCTTTCGTATCGGCGATGAGATGAAGCGGAGGCCGGGACTTGTTCCGTATAAGCGCGTATAGTGTGTTGTGGTATTTTCCGGACTAAGACCACGAGTTGGCATCCGAGGTCCAAGTGTGGACTTAGCTATGTGCTCCGCTCTGTGTTTGTACTCATAGCTTGCATACATTCTTCTAGATGATCATGTATATCGTATTGTACCCGGTTGGGGATTCTTCTTTGGGTAATTCGTTACTCACCCTTATTACTGTGGTTTTCCACAGGTAACCAAGGCGCGAGACAGGATGGGTGAAGGAGGAGCTGTGATCATGGAATCTGCTTTGTCATCTCGACCATTTTATTATATCATGACTCTTGACTTTTGTTATTTCCCAGAATGCATGTAGACGGGCACGGAGCCCTAGGATGTTTTCTTACGTTTTATGGATTCCAAGATATTTGTACTTGTGGAATGTTTAAATGGTTTAAATAAATCTCGATCGAGTATGCTTTTAGAAATGTATGTTTTGGTTGTTGAATGTTTCTGTTTTTACTTGGGATCAAAATGTATTTTTCATAATGTCTTTTATTTTCAATACATGCATTGGGGTAAAGGCCTATTTAGAGCCCCTTTTGGGTCGGGTCTTTACTGATTGGTATCGAGCTCAGTCATAGATTCTGTAGATTGACCTTTTGTTGTAGGTCATTTTCCCCATGATCACCAAAGACTCAAGCGGTCATCAGTGCGCCTAAGTTTCTTGTTGTTTAGAAAAGGGTTAAGAATTTACAATACCTTTCATCTAGTGTATGCCTTGTGTAGTGTTGTGTAGCGGAGACGAGCGGAGTTCTCGACTCGTTGTTGGTTTGGGCTTAGTGAGCCATCATGCCAACTTTCGCGATCGCGGCGATTTGTTTAGCGACTTGTTGAGGTATCCGGATAGATTCGGATGCCCACGGGGGCGTCGTTCGAGGGGAGGCGAGCTTAGACTCTCGTTGGCCATTTGTGGCCCGATTCTTTGCTTTTCCCTAGTGAGAGGGTGGAGGTGCTTCGTGC